>MRSU01002112.1:0-13651 GCA_008369845.1 Trichomonas gallinae | reverse complement strand
CTTATGGCGAAATGAAAAAATCGTGCATTTTTTTTGCTCGTGTGTTGGCGGAATAAATCCGCCATGGCACGAGCCTTGTAAATATTTGCTAATTTTGTAAAAATAATCATCAGATAAATTTTTTTGTCAATAAAAACTAATAATGGTATATAGGAACAATCCATATTCGTTTCCCCTTTTATTCTTTCTTCCAATATGGACGATATACTTCTTATTCAACGTCATATACTTCCTTATGCCACACATGCAGCGAAATTTCTATATAAAATCTCGATCAAAATGGCTAAATTTATTTTCTGCTATAGGAGGATATGGATCTATCATCATTGCCTGCTTCCAAGTCATAATTGGCCCGCGAAACTTCCCAAATATCTTTACACATATCTATCTTTGGGTATTTTTACCAATGCATATCTTCCCATATCCACTTAGAGCGTTTCAATTTATCCTCAAATACAATGTCGCCTTAGTAGATGAAGATTCGCCTAACTCAGTCTGGAAATTCTTTTATATTCATCATAAATGGATCACAGATTTTGCATTTAATATATTATTCCTCATTTTAATGCTTATTACATTACTTTGGGGAGCAATACGTTTAATTGTCAATCCTACAAACCATTGGGGCCATGTTGGAACCGGAATTACGCAATTTTTCTTTATCGTCGTCGCTTGCGGTTTTGTAATGTGTTCAGGTTTCCTTTGGTTCACAGCATACTTTTTAAGAAACTTACATGAAGAAATTCGCGTGAATCGAGAATTTATTTTCATCAATGTTTTTTGGATGGTTTTTGTTCCAGTTTATATATTAATCGGCTTACTACAACTCAATATTGAGTATCAACATCTCGATATTGTACCTCAGTACTTGATTATATTTTTATCGATATATGATTTCGCGGTAACATTTTGTTATCCCATTAGCTTAGCATCAATGTCACTGGAAAACGTCGATTCAAGCTTCGGATATTTATCTGCTGTGAAGATGGAAAGTTTGAATCTTTTATTATCCAATCACGAAGCTTCACAAATCTTTTATTCATATCTTAAAGCACGCCATTGCCAAGAAAACTACGAGTTTATTCAAGCTGTACAATATTACAAGAACTTAACAGATATTAATAAATTAATCGAAGTTTACCACAAGATATGCTCGCTATACATAGAGGAAAGTGCTCCTCGTCTTGTCAATCTAAGAAGTAATGACAAGAAAAATGTATTGAAAGCTACATCAATAACTCCATCAGTTTTCGACACTGCTCTGGAGAAAATCAAACTACTACTGTTAACAGACCAATATACTCAGTTCATTTTGTCTCCTGAAGGCAAATTAGTTACAGCTCGAACATTGACCAATAGCAACTTCGACAACTGAGTTCTTCATGATTGTCATATTCTACTATATAATGTAATTATTACAAATTATGTTTTTTTAAAAGGTTGTTCATTTTCTATTTGAAACATTCGGGAAAGGTGTAGTTTCGTCGTAGAAATATGATAAATGGAGTAAGTAGGAATATAATATAGCTAGGTTTTTGGATAAATTTAAAGTCATTGCTAATCGAAAAATAATTCTTCGGGAATTTCTCATTATTGAATTGCTACTTCATATAGCAATAACATAGAAGCTCAAAATATAGCAGTTATCCATTCCAACATCAAGAATTCATGATATGTTATTAAATTTGTCTAACGGCAATTTTTGAATTGAAAATAATCGTATGAAATTCAATAATTGTGTCAAAAATAATCGTCATGCATTTATTTTTTGAATTATTTCTCAATTTTTATGAATAAACACTATCATTTTACAATTTATTGTTACATTTGATTCATTATCGAATCTATATTACAAGGATGATTATTTCATATAAAAATTGACATCGTTGGTTGATCAATATAGTTTATTTTTAATACTCATATCTTGAGGCATAAATATTGTGCTTTCAATTTTCATTAGATAGAAATTTCATTGTTATTCTCGAATTAAAAATAGTAAATATTAAATCCCTAGGTGCCTAGGATAATTTAACAACTATAAAAATTTATTTGTCAGAAAGAATTGAAAAACTATTTCAAAATTTTGGATAAATGAAAATATCTCATATTTTCTACATTTATGGCTTCTTAAAAATACGAAGTATTTCATTGTATCATCACATCACTTGTATCGGAAATATACAATAATTTTTATTGATTCTCATATTTATATCAAAATATAGACATTTTAATAAAACTCACTTTTCATTTTTGCATTCAATTTCTTCAAAAAAACGATGAATTTTCTTTTTTATTTACAAAAAATCTGTATTATCAGATATATATTATTATTTGTAAAAATCGGTTTTGATCAAATTCAAAGCAATCAAATCAAATAATGGATATTGAGAATCAGTCAACTCCAGAAACGAAAGAACGCCCAATGTGGCAGTTCCATGTTATAAGGATACTGTCATATGCGTGTGTTGCTTTCTTATACGCTTTAGTATCATTCCAGAAACAATGCCCAAGTACTGTTGCGGAAGCAATGGCTAAAACTTACGGAGTACCAATCAGTGAACTTGGTATCTTCGCATCAGTCTATTTCTATCCTTATGCTGCCACCCAGCCATTCGCTGGATTATTAGCCGACATAATGGACCCAGCTTATGTTGTTGGCATAGCGCAATTAGTTGCTGCTGTTGGATCCATCATATGTGGCTTATCAAAATCTCTAGGTGTTGGAATTTTCGGAAGATTATTGGTCGGTTTGGGCTGTGGACCAACATATGTATCTGTCTGCCGCATTATCACGAACTGGTTCAAGCTTTCACAGCTGCCATTGATGCTTGGTATTCTCGTTTCTTGCGCGGGAGCCGGTGGCATTCTCGCTGCAGGACCAACAGCCAAATTCCTCAAGTCATATGACTGGCCGATCGCTTTTTACGGTATTGGTGGCATCGGCATCTTCTTTTCTATCATAACATTGATCTTTATTCGTGGAAATCCAGTATCAAAAGGATTCAAACCTGTAAATGAGGAATTGGCCAATGCAAACACACAGATTCCTATTAAGCAGAAGCTTGTTACACTGTGGATCAACTTCAAGACCGTTGTTTCCTATGGATATTTCTGGTTAATTGCATGTTTCAACATTTTCTCCTCTGGACCGTATTTCGACACTGCTGGACTATGGGGTGGTCCATATCTCGTCCAAATCCTCGGATATTCTAAAGAAAAGAAGGGAAATACTTTGATTTCATATTCAATCGGTTTAATTATTGGATCTCTTTCACTTCCTTCCATTTCAACCGCACTAAAAACACGCAAATGGGTCATGGTTTTCAGTTCTGCTTTAGTTTTCTTCGTAATGTTATCTTTCACGATTGCTGGTGATAAAATGCCAGATGCTGCCATTTGGGTCCTTAATATTCTAATAGGAGCGTTTACTAATCCACTCACTTCTGTTGCTTATCCATTAGTTAGAGAATATTTCCATCCATCTGTCTCAGGAACGTCAGTGGGCTGCTCAAACATCTTCACATTCCTTGCATCAGCCGTCTTCCAGCAGGTTTCATCCGCTTTAATCCCATTGGGAGGAAAGAAGCAAATTTCCGAACACGAAGTCGAATATACATGGAAAGGATTCAAGAACGGCCTTTGGTTGTTCTGTACAATTTCACTGGCAGTTTCAGCGCTCGCTGCAGCATTAACTAAAGATTCAGATTTCAGCAAACCGAAGCAACCAACAGAACCAAAACCAGAGGAAACAAAGAAGGAAGAGAAACACGAAGAAGAGGAAGAATCTCATGCCCCAAGCGACGAAATACTCAACGAGCTTTAATTTTGCTCGTTGTTATTGTCAGTTCTTAAACAAATATAGTAGACAAATGTTTTTACATGTATTACACAAACAATTTAGCTATAATTCAAAAATTCAATTTCGGAAATTTATATCATATAGAAATCGAACTTTATCATTCAGTAAACTACTCATATACTTCATCATAGATAATTTTATCAAAGTTTAGCAATAATTCGATAGTAATTTTTTTTTTGAAATTTATATCATATGGAAATCAAGTCTCATCATTCAACAAGTCACTTATAAACTTCATCACAAGTAATTTCAATTTATAAAGTATGGCAATAAGTCGATAATTCATTTTTGGAAACTTATATCATATAGAAATCATGTCTCATCTTTTAGTGAACTATTCATATACTTCATCATAAGTGATTTAGATAGAATAATTGCCAATTAATATCATTTTTAATTATTTTCAATTTTTATCTTGAAATAGAGAGGTTATATATGACTCGCTGTTGATTAAATGGATTTGTTGATGTGTTTAACAGGCCATGCACAATCAATCTTGCGATGAGAAATGAATGCGATATAATTTTTTGGAGATATCGACCAATCAGGCCTTTTGACTCGGTTTCTAGAATGCATATACATATAATAATCTAAGTAACGAATGCTATATATGATTTATTACTGGCAAACTCGTGTAAATTCGATATTTGCTTCAAAATAATCCGTGTTTACAGTTTTCCCATATCAAACGATGATCAACCACCCATATATTGAAGAATTTTATTGTTCGCATTTCATAAAATATAATCATTGAAATGATGGAGAAATTTGAAAAACATCCCTAATCTTCTAAAGCAAAATATACAAGTATAAAACCAAAAAAGAGCTGAATATACCATCAAAAGGCAAATATATCGATGTGTGGTCAAAAGCTGTTTTCTCCATCAAAATAACAAGCAAAGCGATTAAATATTTATAGTTTGCAAGAGGTAAAAACCTCAGCGCTATGTTCTAGGGGCTAAAATTTGCAGTTTATAAAAATCAAAAGTGTCAATTTATTACACTTCTGAATTTTCTCAATTATTTGAAAAATAGTCGACCAATCACACATTTTTCATGAATAAATAGATTTAAATAATTATATATTATATGAATCATCAATAAAAATAATTTATATAAATTTATTATTAAAAATATGTTCTATATATGATATAGATTATAAATATTTAATATTCATTTTTTATTAAACTATATTCAAAAATATTTTTTACGAACTATTTTTATAATGGTGATGTTATTAGAAGAAAAAATTGATCGATCATTTTGAATTCAAAAGTAACAGTTCATAGTTTTTTGATAACAAAAATTATCTCAAAGTGTCAACCCATCATTTTCACACGAATTACGCCTTTGTGTTAGTAACATATAACAATGCTAAAGGAAAAACATAATGTTAAATTGAACGCGAATGTTCAGAAAAATTTAATAAGCGAAAACGATGATCCATCTCAAAAATGAATCTCAATGTTAGACATCATTTGTAGCCATAATAAATCTTACCGATATATATTCAATTTCAATTTCGCTCTGAATTTTTTTGATTTTATTTTGATTTCTTGAAAAAATTGTTTGATAAAAAGTAATTCTCAAAATATTGATTTTATTTTGATTTCTGGAAAAAGTTGAAAAAATCGTCGACGATTATTTTCCCTTCAAATCCAATGCTTTCACGCCCCTAATAATCACAAAACTATTATAATATTATCATTCACATTAATTTAAGTAATTTTGCACAAAAATATTCAATTTTTACAATTAATTTTTTTATTATTTTTTTGAAATAATGGAACAGGAAGCATCACAGAGTTCTGTTTCTCAGCCAAACAACAATAAAAGGGAGATCAAGTTTCATGTTATTAGAATGATCTCCTACTTTTTAATGATCTTTTTGAATCTAATTGTTGCCTTTCAAAAGCAAGTACCTTCGACACTCGCCGAAGATATTTCTAAGACATATGCTGTTCCAATTAGCAGCTTAGGCATTTATTCCTCTGTTTACTTTTATCCATATGCAGCGATTCAACCGTTTGCTGGCCTTCTTGTGGATATTGTGGATCCAGCATTCGTCGCAGGGACTGCCATGATGGTAGCAAGTATTGGCACTGTTATCTGCGGCTTATCTTCATCATTGAGCGTTGGCATTTTCGGAAGATTACTTGTAGGCCTTGGATGTGGCCCGATCTTCGTTTCCATCACTCGTACGATTACAAACTGGTTCGAGCTCTCATTGCTGCCAACAATGCTAGGCATTTGCATATCTTTTGGTGGAGCTGGTGGAATCTTGTCAGCAGGACCGACAGCAGCTTTTGTACACGTATACACATGGAGATATGTATTCTATGGTGTTGGTGGAATAGGTATAGTCTTCTCTTTATTAATTTTGATCTTTGTCCGAGGAAATCCAGTGACAAAAGGATTCAAACCTGTTAATGCGGAATGCGATGGCTCTCAATTGAAGATACCATTCAAGGAGAGGCTATCAACATTATGGTCTAACTTCAAGATCGTTGTTTGGAATCCTTATTTCTGGTTAATTGCGGTTTTCAACTTCTGCTCTTCAGGACCTTTCTTTGATACTGCTGGATACTGGAGTGGTCCATATCTCGTTCAGATTCTTGGTTATTCAAGCCAGAAGAAAGGTTCAACTTTAATTTCATTTTCTATTGGTGTTCTTATCGGTTCATTCACCATCCCATCAATTTCAACACTATGCAAGACAAGGAAATGGGTTATGTTTGCAAGTTCCGCAATTTCTTGCGTCGTATTTTTGGTTTTCACTTTTATCGGCGAACACGTCAGTATTGCTGTTGTCTGGGTTCTCCATATACTAATAGGCATATTCACGAACCCGCTAACATCAGTTTCCTATCCTCTCGTCAGAGAATATTATCATCCATCAGTAGCAGGAGCTGCTGTTGGTTGCTCTAACATCTTCACCTTTTTGGCATCAGCCATCTTCCAGCAGGTTTCATCTAAAATCATTCCATTGGGTGGAAAGATTCAACACTCGGAAGATGAGGTCTGGTACACATGGAAGGGCTACAAGAATGGCTTGTATCTGTTTGGAGCCATATCTTTAGCTGTTTCAGCTCTTTCTGCCGCTGTTACTAAAGATAGCGAATTTGACAAGAAAGAAGAGAAGAAGGAGGAGACAGATGATTCGATTCAAGATAATGATGTCCAGGCTAAGATCGATGAAGAGGAAAATGGCGACAACGTCGAACCTGTTGAAGAACCAAAACCAGATCCAAAGAAACAAGATATTATTGCGGAAGTTTAATGTTTGTGACGGTTTATACATTGTATAAAGGTTATCCTTATTAGTACAGATTCTTTCGAAATAAAAAATTTATTCGATATTTTTTTAATTAGCACAAAATGTTTTATCACGAAATTTAACGAAGATATTGATGTAAAAATGCTAAAGCTAACTCCTTTTTAGTCATATTACCGATTATTTTTTTAAGTATTGATAAATCAATAAATAAGGTCTGAGCAATGTAAATATTCATTTATAGCATCTATATATGAATTTCAAATAATAGAAATCGAGATAATCTCAAAATCATATTAATTTTGATATTAATTTGAAATTTTAAATCTTATGAGAGTGATCAATATCATTTTGAACGTAAAATATTTTTAATGATAAATGTAAATATCTATAATGTCGCTAAAAAAAAAAAAAATAAAAATGATAAAACAAATACAAAGATTTACAATAAACAAAGCATAAAAACATAAGCTAGTAAATATTAAATACATGATAGTAAAAATCAAATAAAACATAAAAATAAATTTCCCGCAATATTATTTCTTTTTTTCCGATAACATACCTTCAATTAGATATTGTCGATAATAGAAATACCAATAGACTGATTAACATTGGTCAATATTCGAAATAATTTTTGTTGATCAAAAATAATTAAAGATCAACAATGATAGTTAGTCAATATGTAATGGACGCAGCAATTAGTTAATATCCTTCAAGCGGAATGGCAAGTTTGTCGCTAATAATTGTGTTCATATCAGATAAAATCGTGTTATCTGAGAAATTCATATAAGACATGAACATAGAAGTCAGCCTAGCGAAGATAGATTGGAATTCTTCTGCACTCATTCCTTCACCAACTACTTCGATAAATCTCGCATTTGATCTAAACAAGCTTTTAACTCGGAGTATCTGTCCTTTGCACCTTGCTATTACTGTATTGATGTCGGTATGAAGCCATTCGAAGTCACCTTCCCTAACAAAAAGCTGTAAATTGTAAGCAATGCTTTCTGCTGTCATTGAGATGCCTCCGAAGACTCTACGCTGGTTAGCAAGTGATATTCTGTCGTTTTCATCTGAATAATTGTCGAAAGGTGACTCTAGTGGATGAGATGGAGGAATTGCATTTTCCCAGAGGATACTTTCACTTCCTTTCCGGAGAAACTCCGCAAAGCACTTGACTCTTGACGGCCCATCTAGTTTCAAAGTGTTTATCTCTGATTCAGGAAATCCGATTGAAGAAAGTATGTCTCTTTCATAATTATTGACGTTAAACGGACCAGGCATGCAGCACATTTGAAGTGGAGTTGGTAAAACATAATCATCCGGCAAATTCGTGCGGAAAAATGGATGCTGCTTAATTTCTTGGATTGTAATGCGAGAAAGTGGATCAGGCGTAAGTATTTTGTATATCAAATCATCTGCGTCGGCTGAAATGTTTGGAGGAGGAAAATTCGCTGATCTAATATTTGTAATCATTTCATTGAGATTATCGTTAATAAACGGTAGTGATTTTGTAAGCATTGCGTAGAGTATGACACCAGCGCTCCAAATATCTGCTATTCGACCATCATAATTTGAATCGAATGTTACTTCAGGAGCAGTGTAATGTGGAGACCCGCAATACGTAGAAGCAATGTTGTTAGGCATCCAACAAGCCAATCCAAAGTCGGCAATGACTAAAGTCTCAGGATCTATCAATAAAAGATTTTCAAGTTTTAAATCTCTGTGACAAATGTTTTTATTATGCATGTATTCAAGTCCGTATATGATCTGTCTGAAGAATTTAATCGCTTGATCGTACGTTACGCTCATGATTTTGTCGAATAACGATCCATATTGCGCTAGCTGCTCAACTAGATAGATATAGTCATTATTTTCGAGAACACTGTCAAGATGGAGTAGATTTGGATGATTTAGGATCCTCATAATGGCAACTTCTCGCTTGATATTTGCTAAAACTACTGGTTTATTAGCAATTATCGATTTTTTCACGATTTTAACTGCTACTGTCTTGCTCGTGTTCTTATTAACAGCAATCTTCACCTTTCCTGTTGAGCCTTCGCCAATCGTCTGACCAAAAATATAATCAGAGAATGACTCCTGCATTTTTTTACTGGCGAATGTCACGTTTTTTATTTAATTTTCTAAAATTTTGAGAATAAGTTTATTACTATGCAAAACACATAAAAAACAAAAATCACTTTGTAAACTCCGATCACATATTTATATGTCAATATTAAAGTAATTATAAATATAACATTATTATATGATATGCATTGTAATTCCTTAATTTTTTCGAAAAAATATATTCGATTATATTATATTTACATGTCAAAATTATAATAATCCATTATTTCAGTTTAGATTAATTAAATTATTTTAATTTTCTAAAAATTTGAATATTTTTATCTGACAGAATATGAATAAAATAAACCGACCGTTCAAAAATTTGAAAAGTGACGAATTTAAAATCAATTATAATTCTATTCATGTTATAAAACAAAATTAATTAATTTGTAAAATTGTCACTTTCCGTAAATGTAAATATGACTGTCCCCTATTTTATCTTTCAGGCCCCTTAAACTATTTTGGTCTGATGAATACTAGTCTCTATGAGCGAATGATGGACAAATACGGCTATTATCAAGATTACATAGATCATATTATCAATATTAATCCACAAGAACTCGATTCCCTTCTTAAATTTATTATTGACAAATACGAAACCAACAAAATTAATTGCCAAATTATATACGAAACTATTGCGCAAGTATGCGAGAATACTATACGTTACGTTCGTGAATATTGGTTCTTATACGACAATTTCTATCAACATTGCAAAGAAATGCCATATTTGTATGCTGATATTCATATCATTGGTGCACTATTTGTAAAGAAGTATAATATCGAAATAGATTGGTATGACAAATATGAATGTTGTAAAAATAAAGATTTCGATGAAATTCTTAATTATTACGACTCAAATCCTATCATGCACTGCATTATATACGATGATATCAAGTCCCTTAAAGAGATTATCGATTCGAGTCTTGATTTTGACCTTAACCAACAACTTTTCGAAATATCACTCATCGAAAACTGCTGCTACTGCGGCGCACTTGAATGCTTCAAGTTCTTGAGGAGCAACGGCGTGGATATCACTAAGAAATGCCTTGATAACAGCATTGCTGGAAGAAACAAGTCTATAATTAACGAATGCCTTCAGCATGTTAAACCCGATAATTTAACAATGAATGAAGTATATGAAACGCACGACTTCGACATGGCGCTTTCATTTAATCAAATTTACGGACTTGAATTTAATCTTGATTGGATATCAGGTGCCTATGACATTAAATTGTTCCTATATACGCTATCAAATGCATCATCTTATGACGATTATTTCATCAGTGCTTTTGATTTCAAAATACAGGAGCTTATTGATGACATTTTGTGCTTAGGTGTAGACATCGAAGCTAAGTACATGGAAGGCAAGACTCCTATATTTATTGCTGCATGTAATGACAGTCCCGAAGTAATCGCAAAGTTAGTTGAACTCGGCGCAAACATTAATTATAAAGATGAGTACGGAAAAACGGCACTTTTTGATGCCGCTTCGACAAATAGTGTCAGCGCTATCGCAAAGTTAGTTGAACTCGGCGCGGATATCGACGTTAAAAATTCCGAAGGTGAAACGCCATTACATGAGGCAGCAACTCATAATAGAGCAGAAGCTATGATAAAGTTGATCGAGCTCGGTGCAGACATCCACGTAAAAGATGAGAATGAAGAAACTGTATTATTTCTTGCTGCTGCCTGGGATAATGTTCGTGCCATCGAAAAATTGGTTGAACTTGGTGCAAATATCGAGGAACTAAACGAACTTGAAAATACACCAATCTATTATGCTGCAGCGAAAAATAGAGTTAAAGCCATTGAAAAATTAATTGAACTTGGCGCAAACATCGAACATAAGAACGAAAACGGCGAAACCCCAGTATTTTATGCTGCCACTCATAACAGTGTTGATGCTATTGTAACGTTAGTTAATCATGGTGCAAGCATCAATATTAAAAATAATGATGGTGATACGCCTCTTGGTTATGCTTCATTTTCTAGATGCAAAGAGGCTGCGGCCAAATTGATTGAGCTTGGTGCGGACCCAACAGCCAAAAGATTCGATGGCAATCCTTTCAGATTTGATCTTAATAATCTTACTAATCTTGATCTTTATGACAGTGAGGAAGAAGATTACTCTGATGATATTTGATTTACAGAATTATGTCAAAAATAGGACCAGAGCTCTGTATTTCATTTTATATATTGTTACTTCTACACAATATAAGCAGCAATGTAGCGCATATATTATGTATGTATTAATTGTTATTATATTTTTTCACGGATGTATTTGTTAAAATAAAATATTTCCTTTTTCTTATGAGTTTGGAACATATTATTTTTAACGTCAACATATCACTCAACATTCTTGATCGTATCTGGAGTGAATTGAGCACAGCCAACTGGGTCAAACTCCATTAAATAATATTTTTGGAAAAATATTTCTAAATCATTATCCATTATCATGTCCATTATCTAAATTTGATGCATGTGTTTCATCTTTTGCTTATTTCTTCAATATCTTCCAAAAATATTTAATTTCCTAATTTTTACAAAAGAAAGCAAAAATTAGCTGGAATTTAGCTTTGGTTGCCAATAATAGAGGGAAATAATGGTTATTTTCATGCAATTTATCGTTTATTAAATTCTCGTGAATATTTAATTTCATAATAAGGAATTTGGAATATAGATATATGCTTTTCTTGAGATGTTTATATGTTTTACAGGTTAAATATATGAATTTCTAAAATTATTTCTTTACGAATCATTAAAAAACCATTTATAACTTAGCCTGAAGCATAGCTTCCAACTTCTCTGTATCAGCAGCGAAGTTGCGGATGCCCTGAGCGAGCTTCTCGACAGCCATAGCATCCATGTTATGCTCCCAAAGGAACTGAGCCTCTGTCATTGGCTCCGGGCGTGGAAGGACCTCACCCTTGTATTCGAGCTTGCGTGGAAGCTCAGCCTTTGTCTCCTGGAGCTCCTTAAGGAGGGCTGGAGAGATTGTGAGTCTGTCGCAGCCAGCGAGCTCAGTGATTTCGCCTGTGTTTCTGAATGATGCGCCCATAACGACTGTCTTGTAGCCGTACTGCTTGTAGTAGTTGTAGATCTTTGTGACTGACTGTACGCCTGGGTCTTCAGCTGATGTGGCTGGTGCCTTGCCGTTGGCCTTGTACCAGTCTAAGATTCTGCCGACGAATGGGGAGATGAGATAAGCACCAGCTTCGGCGCATGCGCGTGCCTGGGCCTGAGAGAAGAGGAGTGTGAGGTTGCAGTTGATGCCCTCCTTCTCGAGGACCTCAGCAGCGCGGATGCCCTGCCATGTAGATGCGATCTTGATGAGAATGCGGTCGTTCTTGATACCGGCTTCATTGTAGAGGGCAATGATCTTTCTGGCACGCTCGATTGTCTTCTGTGTGTCATAGGAAAGGCGGGCATCGACTTCTGTTGAGATTCTGCCTGGAACAATCTTCAAAATTTCCAAACCAATGTTAACAGCGAGCTTATCTTCAGCGTCAATGAGCTGTTGCTTCTTGCAGTCGCTCTTGGACTTGGCGTACTGGATGGCATTCTCGATTAATGCTGCATATTGCGGGAGTTGTGACGCATTAAGGACAAGAGATGGGTTTGTTGTAGCATCTTGTGGCTGATACTTCTTGATTGCTTCAATGTCGCCTGTGTCGGCAACGACAACTGTCATCGAGCGGAGCGCGTCGAGTTGAGACATGAAAGAATGAAAGTGAAGTCATTTTTAATCGTTTTTGAATTTATCGTTTTTTCATCCAAAATTTTTTCTGGAAATGTTATCATTTTCTTTATATTCTAATTAAACCTATTTTAATAACAAAATTTTTGATATTCGATGAAAAATAATTCTAAGGATATCAGAAAACAAAGAATTAAACCTTTTAGTAACAATATTTATAACATACACATCTAAACTAGTAATGATATCATATAGATTAAGCGATTTTATTGTAATTGATTTTCTTTGAAATTGGAATATACAAAATCTGAATCATTGGTGACTATAATAATAAATATACGGACACATATAATATATCTGTACAATAGATTACTGTTGATTTTGTAATTTAAATTGAGAGATTAATATTAAAGTCATGGTGGGTAAAATAGGGCATGGGTAGGTGCAGAAACGAGATGTGCTTCCGATTTCAGCTGATTATCGGCCTTAATGGGTGTTTCTTATTCTAGGAAGATGAAATGAACCGATTATGAAAATAAAAATATTTACTCATTGCATAGAATATGAATTGTTTGTCGATTTTCGAAATTAAAAAAAATATATATAAAATTGTGAGAAAAAGAAAAAAATTGGATGCAGGGGAGATCGAATCCTCGGCCTCAACAATGCAAATGTTGCGCTCTACCACTGAGCT
>MRSU01002111.1:0-10693 GCA_008369845.1 Trichomonas gallinae | reverse complement strand
CAAATATAGCGCTACTACAAGAAATAAACCTATTTTATTAAAGTCACAAAAAGGAGCTAATGTTTTAATACTGTCGAATTGTTTGATTCCATTAACTTAAAATGCTTTGGTAGATTAAGAAATTCATATTCTTATGAAAATTTTATCAAATATATAAATGAGAGCCATGAAAACTAACAAATTTTTATTTTTTAATTTTATATTAAACAAATTTCGAATATTTAGCGATTTTTGATTAAGATCAACTCAGAGTAAAGCCAATATTCGCTATATTTTTCCTTCAAACGTATTCAAAAATGATACAAATAAAAAACAGAAGTTTTGTAGAATGCAATATGTTTAGTACTTAGAGAATTTCGAGGAGTTCGATATCGAAGTAGAGTGTAGCCATTGGTGGGATATCTCTGCCCGCGCCGCTTGGACCATAAGCGTACTTCTGGTCGATAACGAAGTGGGCCTTCTCACCAACCTTCATTGTAGCAACACCGAGGCTCCAACCTTCGATAACTCCACTGCCGATTGTGAAATCGAATGGCATATTCCTGTCAACGGAAGAATCGAACTTCTTGCCGTTTGTGAGTGTTCCTGTGTAGTGGACCTTGACGTGGTCGCCGGTCTTAGCCTGTGGGCCTGTGCCTTCCTTAATTATATCCTTTGTGACTAAGCCATCTTGTGTAACTTTTATCTTTCCATGCTTTGCCTTTGGAAGCTTAACTGGCTTTGGTGCGAATGGATCATCATTCTGGGATTGTCCGCCGAGGTAGATAATGAGGCCAACGAAAACACCGAGTGTGGCGATTGTGCCGAAGATGGCAAGTCCGTACTTTTTCAAGAATGATTTCTTTACTTTCTTTGCCTGTCGTCTAATTGGCATTTAAAGTATGAAAAGTGACACACTTCACTTCATTAATTCTCTAATCAATTTTTTCATGTTTTCTGCATTAGACTTCTCATATCTTACACGAATTTCCAAAAAAAATCGAAAATCAAATTAAATAATTTACATGTCAAATTTATAATGGCAAAATTAGATTTTTCGCATAATCTAAGCGACATAAATAAGTTTCAATTAGTAAATTATTATCTGTTTATTATATAGTTATTATTTATTCATACAATAGTCAAAAATACATATTATTTTCAATGTTTAAGTATTTTGAAATTGTCATGTAAAATTTTTATCGTCAAAAAGTATGAATGAAGCCAAATATAAAACCATAGAATGCTCATCATATCTGTTGATTAAATAAACAAGTTGTTCGGCTTTAATTAACTTTTTGAAAATAATTTGATAAATTAACTTTAATAAATAACTAAATGATTCAAAGAATATGATGCTTAGATATGTGTCCAATAACACTGACATCATCGTCTTCATTTTCATAAACAGCATCATCTAATGAGAAAGAATCTCCTTCTAAATTGCCAGAGAATTCAATCTTGTTCAATGCAATGCATGGAGGATCACCTGGGCAAGCAGCAACTTGAATTAAACGAATATATTTTGCAGAGTAAATTTCGCTGAATTTGTATGTCTTTTCCTTGCATCTTCTCATCTCATCATCCTTTTCAACTTTGTGAATTGTCTTCCATGTTGTATTATCATTCGAAATCTGCAAAGACCAGCTGTAGAGGCAACATTCGCAACATGGAACTCCATCACCATGACAGCAGCATCCATCTTCGCCACAACAACCTGATTTCAAGTAATAACCAGAAATTCTCATTATTTTGCCCTTAATGCTAAATACAATGAATGGATGCTCGTCATATGATCTACCACAGTTTGAGCACCAGTCATATCGTTTATCTATTTGATCGAACGCGTATTCTGGTTTTGTTTTTTGATTACTGCCATTTATCCATTGAGAGCTTGATCCACTGACGTAGAATTCGATCATCTTTTTTGGATATGCATTTTTGAGGATCTTTGTTGATTCTTCAAAAATACTTTCGCAAATCAAAAAAGAAAACATCGAAATTATGATAAATTATATCTATAAATACACGAAACTAGAACGATTTATCCTTAATTTTGGACATTTTGCATCCCAAATATCAAAAGTAAAAATAACTTAATTAATTTTATAGTAATTATGATAAGAACAATATTTTTCGTGCTTGTGCACAAGATCATAAGAATCTACTACATGCAAAATACAAATCTTATCATAGATAATATAGGGTTTATAATACACGACAAACAAAATCATGTTATTGCAAAAACCAGAGTTAGAAGATAACCAAACTTCTTTATATTTATCAGACAACATGAAACTAAGCATTAGTCGATAATAATTACTGTGGTACAATAAAACAAAATGGAACAATAGAACATTCGAGCAAATATTTTACGCTAACAGATGCTTTCCCTTGTTCTGGAGATATAATAATGAGAGACAGAATCAAATACTTAAATGCTCATATATAGTTCCACCCCATTCAATGGCTGTGAATCCTTCTCTTCTATAAGTTGGAATATTTTGTTCTGGAATCTCTATAGTTTCATCTAAAGGTTTAGCAGCCATAAAGACTCTTATTATATTGTCTGGTTTAGGTGTGATAATTAATGGGCAATCTTGATCGAAATTATCGAATTGGAAAGAAATTAGCCAAAAATTGCGTGTTGAAAGCACTGGAACCCAATATGTGATAAAATCACATATTTCTTTATCAATCAGTCCAAATCTTCTTAATTTTTCTTCGAAAAACGAAATTAATTGAGATTTTTCTAAAACAAAGCCTTTTGAAAAGTCCAAATCAGAATAAGACTTAGCTTCCCAAAATAGATAATTCAAGCTTGTGCCATTATGGATTATTTCACCAGATGGTTTCCCGATTACATTCCATTGAGTTGCTTCATCAAATTTAGGATAAACGAACGTGAAATCGCCTGATTTGATAGCAATATTAACTGACACGCTCATTTCCTCCTTTGGATATAAATATATCACTGGTTTTCTTCTAATGTGCATTAATAAAGGTCTGTGTCTTATTTCAAGCCAAACGACTGATCCATCTGTTATTCCATACTCTGTTATAGTCTGTTCATCGCACAACATTCTCGATTTGTTCTCATCATTGTACAATACAATCATCATCCAAGAAATATTAAGGGTTTGGCTTATCTTACGCTTAATGTTTCTGATAGATTCATTGTTTGTGATGTCAATATTGAACTCATTTGATGCTGCAATGTTTTTAACAGTAACTTGCATAACAAGAATAAATTTTGATTTTGGATCAAAGTTTTGTCACTTTGTATATAGAACATATTCAGTGTGTAGAATTATACAGAGTTTTGCAGCAAAAATACTAAATCTATGATAGAAAATGATTAAAATTTTGTCACGTAATTTTTTTTTTTTTTTGACATCAATTTTAGAGTTTTATTCATATGCATTTAAAGCATATTCGTGTAAATATAAAATATCTACAGTAGGAGAATACTCCAGCATATTGCAGTACAAATATGAATTCTGCGAATAAAATTTAATATATTGAAAGGAGATGCATATTAAATGAGCATAAAGAATGGGAATTTACCAAGGAATTATACTATTAATATATTGTTATGAAAAATAATTGAATTTACAAAAATTCATGCATTTGCAAAGATTTTGCTGTTGGAATTGGGATATTTAGCCTTCAATGATATCTTTCTACGTCTGCAAACAGGAGTTGATATAATGGCTTCAAATCACAAAGATAATTTTGTGTATTTGACAGCATTTTCGTTTGATTTGTGTCTTTTAGCATGTAGTACTGAAAAAAATTATGTCCGATGTCAACTATACTGGTGGAAATTTTCCAATTTTTCAATTCTATGAAATTATTCCACTTCTTTTAAGCATAATTGATATCCATTCATGGTCATACAATATTGACCAACTGGCAAATAAATACAACGATTAAACCGAGCTTTATAACAAATTCAAGAAATTTAATGGAATTACACATCAACATATAAGTTTAAGCGAAATAATATCACTCTTGTGGACTAATGGTGTGTGAAGTTCATTATGTTTAAGCTTTAATCTATATAATAAGGAATTTGCATAATTCATTTCTTCATCCTCAGTCTATTTCATATAGTTATAGAAATTATCAGTTGTTATATCTATAACAGACTCTATTTCATATATTTTTATAACTATATTGTTTGTTTTATACTTATATTTTATTTTATCAAATGCAATTAAGGAAATAATATTAACACACTAAAGTCCTAGCATCCAAACATGCAATAGTTTTAAAACACAGCTTAATATGCCAATCTTTTCGATACAATTCATATAAATTTTATCATAATATACAAGATTTGAATTTGCAGCATGAACCACGAATATATATGTTTTGATTTCTAGAGTGGTAATAGGTGATATAGTATACTATTAATTTCACTTACTAGACTAGTCCAAATCTAATTATATATGTTAATAATTGCCGAAAATTAGCCTCGTGATCTTTTTTCGATTTCATGTGTCAATATTCGCAGGTTTGATTTTGATGATTTTTAATAACCTAGCAGTCTATAGATATAATTTATCTTTTCCTATCAACTCAACGTCATTTGTCGTTGAAAAAGTTTTTGAAAGCAATATCATCAAAATATAAGGAAATGAACGTAATGCATCATTCAATTAATTGTTCACTCGATTGTAGATTTACGGAGAAGTTGATTCAAAACATGAACGCAGTTGTTTCCGTTTGATTCATATGATCTAATATATAGAGATTAAATCAAAATGTCAAAAATTTCCAATTTTGATTTTCTAGAATGGGTTCATTTTCTTATCAAATCTATAATATTTGATCCACCAATAGTAACTCTTATATCTTAAAGGATAGTACATAAATATGGCAATAATGAAGGCCAAATCTACAATTATAAACATTCCACTATTCAAATTGAAGGTAACTTTGAATATAAATCTTATTAATAGCATTTCATAAAGTATTTGCCATAAGAGTTATTAATTAGGGAAAAAGTTCCTTTCATTGGAGCGTGAAACATGAGAAAAAATAAGTCCATGTCTGAATGATTAAAATTCGCTTATAAAGGTATAAACAGCATATTGAAGAGGTAGTTATGTTAAATCACATAATGATTTCCAATAATATACCATTTGAGTTGCGAGATAAATTTTGATTTCTCATCAAAAGTAATAATTTTATGTGGAAATTACTAGATTATTATTTCTTAATTAAAACTCAAGAAATGAGCTTCGTGACGGTAAAAAATAGCAGAACGATTAATTTATATTCAAAGGAAAATAATGAGCACAACAATCGGAGAAAGATAATTATTGAGGTGTGCTAATAAAGATAAATGACGATGGAACTTTTTTGAATAGATCTTTCAGAGCATTCAGAAAAACAATCAAAAAGAAAATCTATTTATTGGTCCTAGAATAATGCATGGCTAAAAATGAATTCAAAAAGTACAGAAAAAATTGTCAAATGGGTTTAGCAAAAGAGAGGATTAATTTTTTTGCTGAATAAAACCATTGGTATGTGTCAAATATGTCATCTCGTGACCAAATAATATCCGTACATGTAAATCAAATTGAGTGTATCGATTTTTGACCATTTATAAATGATAACAAGTATATTGATCAATGATGATATTGGAAAAATTTAAATGTTTAATATTTTGGTAAATAATTTGAAATTTGTTGACTAGATATATAATTAAACAATGGTGAGATAATTCACATCTTTTTGTTTGATATATAATTCAATTTTTGAAAAAAATTAATGCTCACAAAATTTCGTCAGTAAAGATTTTTATTGATTATTCGCATATATTATTCGTAAATAATAAGTTACTTATCAGAGATTTGAATGATTTAGAATTGCATTCAGAAAATTATTAAGAAAAATTATTCTGTATCCTCTCAATTTATTTTTCTTGATTTTAAATGATTTCCAATGATGTTGGCTTAAAATTGGACTTTTATAATAAAATTTGAATTTGAGTTCGTTATAACGTTATGATCCCAAAAATGTGAAGATTTTAGTTTCCTCTGAGAGGTGCATGGATAGAATAGAAAATATTTTGAATATATCATTCTGTACTCACAAAAAAATCCATAAATTTTATTTCAGTCTATTATTAGTTAATTCAAATAATGATGCCATCGTTTGAGAAGCTAGAGCATGATATCATTAGGTCGCGCACCACTAACAAGCATAAAAGGAAAACAGCTCAGAGCATTCGGGATTACGAAGAAGTAAAGAAACGAGTATTCGAAACTGGTATAAAAATGGACCTAATATCGGAATATTTAGATAAAGTATTCGGTGTACATGTCACGGCGCTGTCTTTGGTTGATAACGCGTGTAAAATGTCACAACAATTAGGTCTGCGGGTCGATAGATTAGCAAAAAGAAATAGGTCTGCGATGCTATGCTGGTATGCAGAGCATTGGGACCTAATAAGGCCACTTTTGCCCCAGAGATCTGATTCGCAAATTGTCGGTCTAGTGAAAAATGAACTACCTACAAAGCATCCTATACAGACACATAACCATATTGATATATCAGATATCAATCAATTGCTCAATTTTCACTAATTGATCAGTCTATTTTTTGTTTTAATTCATAAACTATAGTGTTTGATACTATATATGGAATCGATGATTTGTTTAGCATGATTTACACTTGTCACTATCTAATTGAACCGATTTTTAATATTCATGATTTGAAAACTTTAGTATCGTTTAAATTCGAGCTAAATTCACGATGGAAATATGATTTATTTAACATTGTAGGATGTATAAGTTTCATTCTCGATAATAAAATTTTTTCATTATTGTAATCGCAATCCCTAGGTGATCTTTTGTTAATAAATCGATTTATTGACTTTTGAAGGTTTGGTTTCTTAACGAATAATGGCTATATTATATCATGGTGATTTATTTTTCAGGAAACTAGGAAATAAGACCTATTGAAGCATGTCTCTATTATAATTACATTAATAATTCAAACTTTTCTATTGACGCTTTCAATTTCTGCCAAAGATTTTTTCAGTAATAAAAATATTTTTTTTTACTGAAATAAAACCTTAAAAAGCATAATTCATTCTATGAATTATAAATGTTGTGAAGCATATATTCATGATAAAATAAAATCAACGCTTTCTCAAAAAAAAAATAAAATTAAATCATTGAAAATCGATGCATTAAACAATATCATGTCAGACATTGTATATATGTTGATAAGTGTACTCTAATTCAAAGGATTAATTTTTTGAGTATATAAAAAATGCTAAGAACCCTTGAAGCTAATATATGCTGAATTCTATATGGTTAGAACTACATGTATCATTTGTGACGATGGTAAGATAGTGTATTTTTCAATTTTGATATAATATATTTCGAAGAAATATTGAAATTTTTTAATGAACTCTGAGTTATAGATGATGAAATTAATGATCTCGCGCTTTTTGGGATATATTATGATATTTTTTTTTTTAAATCATGGCCTTTGAGGTAAAATCAATGTTTGAACCGTATTAATATTGATAAATGAACATATTTATAAGCTAATTTTGAGTCAAAAGCCCATGTTTTTTTATTTTTGATATTTTTTGTTTTTCAAGCGTGAAATCATCATTTTGTATGATAATAGTTAATAGAACGAATTACTCAGATGATTTGTCGTGTCTGTAAAGTACAAATATTGTTTTCAAACTTATACTGAACAATGAGAAAAAAATTCACTAAACGATCTCTCAATTCCACTAGATTTTAGTTTACACGATTGAAATTTATGCATTCTATGGACCTTAAAGAATGATATTTTCGGGTTAAAAATATTCGTTCTTTGAATTTTTTCTGATCTCACAAAATTTCTATTCACAATTTATCCTGGGTAAAATTTTAACAGTATTCATTGAATATACTACAATGTGCGCCGCTGGGGGTGGTTATTTATCGTTATATTGATTCAAAAATTGAATGAAAGACAAAAAAATTTTTTTTGCACAGAAAATCATTTCAATACTAGTTTACTCATCCGATATGCTTGATATATAATCATATTCATTATCTTTCTTTTTAATATTTTGTATCTAAATCCGCTTTTCGGTGAAGTTATCCGCAATCAATCAATAGTTTCATGAATTTGTGATATATTATTAAGTTTATACAAGTTATATACAACATTGTCCGGTTTATCCATTAATCTATTCAATTTCGGTATCATGATATAATTGCCAAACGCTTGTTGAATGTTTATTACGCTATTACTATATTATATATCACTATTGTTGTGTAGCTACCATTAGTATAAAGTTTCAAACATTAAATATGAGATAGATCGAATCAGTTTTATCATTTTTTATCACAGAACACTTATTTCTTAAAGCAATATAATTTTCAAGTTATTCTATATGAAATAGTTCGTATAACTTTGGTTGTTATATATCCAACTCCGAATTAAATTTTCAATTTAGTTCAATTAACTATCATAGTTATTCCATGTCAAATATCTCACCATTTGTGAATATATTTTCAATATTAATTTGAAGATTGCACAAATTTCGAAATTCAAAATTTATATCTTTGGATTAGGCTTCAAAAAAAGATCCATAATAATGATATCATTGATATGGATGAAGATATCACGATGTATATAGATCAACGAGAATTAAATGAATTTTTTTTGCTCCAGTATATGTATCATTATAAGAATAAGAATATGTTTGCTTGATAGGGCTATATTTTGTGATTATAGAGTGTTTTATTGAAAATAAATCGAACAAAATAAAAATTGAATTAAAATATGCGGCATTTTGCTTGATGCTCTTTAGCCTTGTCGAGTTCCTTGTTAGCTTGTTCCATCTCACCTTCAGCTTTTTCAACTGTGTTATCAATGCGAATAATAATTTCATGTTGATCTTGAATTCTAGAATTAAGGATCTCTGTAGCTTCAGCAATGGCTTTTTGATCTTCAACGATGTCACTGACGGCCGCATTTAGGTGATTTATTTCTTGAGTTTCCATATCCAACTGGGACATCTGTCTCGGCTGATTATCTTGCTTTTCTCTTTGTTCTCTCTGTTTTTGTCTTTCTCTTTCTTCTGCTTCATATTTTTCCATCTCTGATTCGAATTCAGATTTTACTGATAAAAATTTCGACTTCAATTCGCTGTAGTTGGCCTCAAGGTCTGCTTTATTTGGTTTTGAATATGTTTCCAAATCACTTGTTATATGTTGATCAAGATTTATCATCTTCAAAATTTGATTTCTAACAAGAGTTCTTTCCATCGGGTTGTGGAGATTACCAAAGAGCTTATCCAAGTTGTTTAGTCTCTGGCTGAACTGCTGGATCTTGTCTTCAACAGTTTGCGTCTGGCCTGGTTTCTTCAAAGACATTTTATTTTTTATTTATTGGAAAAATTTTTATTTGTCACTTTTCTGAGCATCAAACTTTATCAAAAGTGCAAAATTTTTATCTTCCAAACATTACTTTATAGCAAAAATCGTCAAAGCTTCGTGGCAATATTAAATATCAACGAGACAGCTTAAAAAGTCAATATTGAAACCGATGTCGAATACAGAAGAGAATTTTTATAAAATTTACGCAGTTTGTCATAGTTGCCATGTCATTTGCGGTCATGTAAAAACAGTTAAAGAAAACAAGACTTGATTTTTCTTTCCATCGAGATTGGTACTGATATTAACAAAAGATGCATGCTTCACAAGATAGTTATCTTAACGTTGTCAAACTCTTTCTCTCAGTTCCAGGAATATATGTAAATGTTGAAAATAATTTCAACACTATAGCTTTGCATTATGCTTCAGCGTTTGGTCATAATAAAACTCTCAAATAATAAGTTCCTGGAATAAATAAATAAAAACAGAGCAGCATTGATTTAGGCTTCAACAAAAGTTACTTATTAGCTGCTTTGATTTCATATGCATTGTTGAGTATTACAACGATATATTAATAATTAGAGACTAGAGTGATTGTGGTATCTTATAGTATTCGTCACTAAAAACACATATACAGAACATTAAAATTATCCATGGTAGAAATGTCGGTAGTCTACGATGAGAAAAAATTTAAACAAGTTGCTTCCTTAAGGTGTCTCCTATATTTAAGGGCCTTAATAGTTTTCCTCTCAATTCCTTTCAATAGGAGTCACCTTATGTCAACCAGTTTATAATATTATTTTGTTTTCAAAAGTTGAAATTCCACCAATTATAGATTTTTTACTTGCACATGAAAAGATGATCCATATAGATCTGGTTCGCATACCAATGGTGTTCAAATTTTAATTCTATTCTATTTGTATAAAAATCATGTTTTGCAAAAAAATAAAATTATTCATTAAATTGAAAGATTAATACTAGAGCAATAACAGCTAGACACGAATCTCAAATAATGTCATGGACACAATCATCAGCTGGGTCGTAGATATTCACTTTTCACATCCGAGTGAATTTTTTTTTTTAAAAAATGAAGAAGTAATTCGCAAAAACATGCTTTTCGGATTCATCTCTCTCTTCCTGTGGCCGAACTTCTTCTTCACAACGATGACAATGCCTGGGACCGTTATATTGGGCATGGTGTTGGATAAAAGTCTTACAAAGATAACCAAGAAACTAAAATCAGTGAACCAGGGAATATCTTTGTTTTCCTTGCCACATTCATCGGTCTTCATCCAAATGGTTCCATCAAA
>MRSU01002110.1:0-17061 GCA_008369845.1 Trichomonas gallinae | reverse complement strand
ACATACGACATGACAAAGATCAACACCGCATTCAAGGCTCTCCAGGCAGTCGCAATGGAAATGCCAGATAACCTCAAGGTATTAGTATTTTATATTTTTTTATATTGATTGGTATAAAAGTTTTATAAATTCCTTTACTAACTCCTTCCATTCTCTTTTTTCTCCCTCAATCTGATGATAATTCTCTATAGTAAATATTCTCATCTTTTGTTTTCGAATTTACGGCCAGGTCATTTGTCGTAAGAGAGAGGGGAAAATTTACGGGTTATTATTATGACTCAGAATCATATTTTTTTTCTTGGTAAATTGTTGAATGTCTGTTGAAGAAGTTTGCGAGAACTTCAAATTACATCTAGATAACATTCTCTCAACAGACAATTCAGTCCGTGAGGCCGCGGAAGGCTTCTTTCACGAACTATTTAACCAAAATTTCTTGCTTGGATTTTATGCAATGAGCCAGTATTACGCTGAGCTTGCAAAATCGACAGAAAATCACAATATTACGTTAATTATGCAAATATTTCTTCTCTTAAAGAATTTTTTCGCAGGCCATTATTTAGATCATAAATTAATTACAAACCAGATTATGGGAACAATGAGTCAAGATGAAAATGAAGACTTGAAGCAAATATTATCACAAACAAAGCTGATGGTATATTATGGAGTATTGCAGCCACCACCAATTACTGATATAGCGCAGAAATGCTTATCTGGAATATGCTATTATTACCATGGATACAGTTCTGACATATATAAATTACTTCTTGATGTTATTGTTAATAATTCTTACGATTTTCAGCAGAAAATATATGTATTGAAAGCAATTACAGAGATATTTCATGACATGGATAAAGATAGTAATCATGAATACTTGTTTCCTGAAATACAACCAATATTCGCACAATTAATCAAAATTCCATATATTGACACGAATTATGTGACAGAAGAATACCAGCTTTTATTAGAAACAAGCTTAAGATGTATTACATCCATTGTAGTTAACTCTAATATAAATCATTTTCGAATAGACTCAACATTAATCATCATTCTTAAAGTAATTCAGCGCTCAATAGAAGTATCATGCTCTCCAAATGCTTTTAATGCCATTATTTCGTTAATTTTTGAGCTTGGATCTGAAATGTACTTCAGGACGACAGATAATGATCGTGCGAATACCTACGATGTAAATATGAAAAGCAGTCTTGATGAGTCAGAACAAGATAGGAATAACACAGGAAAATTCACAGATTTCATCAGATACATTTTCGGATATGCAATTTTATTATTAAATATAGGTGCAGAACCGAAGATGCAGCTATTCAAGATACCAGCATTCGCACCGCGTGTTCCAGAGTTATGGCCAGAAAGCACAGAATTCACAGAACAAGAAAAAGAAGCAATTGAAAACAACGATGATTTTGGATTTCCATTTAATCCCGAATTCGTCTGCCCGAGTCTTGAGAAAGACCTGATAATTGAGGTTCAGAACATGATCATCAACAGATTCATTGAATTCACGAACGACGAGTATTTGCTCGAAGAAGAAATTTCACATTTATATAATTTCAGAAATTTATGGAGAAACAGTTTCGTCACTAAAGACTTGAAATATCCATATGTTGTCCATAAGTCAATGCACGTAATAAATAACGCCGCTGGTCTTCTTATTCCCCCTTTATTAAATATAATTGGAGAGTCTTTTTCGGCTTTAGAGACACCTGATGTAATTCCTGATGCAGATATTGGCTATCACATGGGATATGGCGCTGTTGAACTGCTTTCAAGAGTTGCATATTTCAACATCGATGAAGCTGGTCCAGCTCTTGCTGATGCTATTTCAAATCACATGGATGTCGGATCATGGCAAAACCATTTGATTTACTGCATGCACTTGTTTATATTGGTGGCTGCGAAGCCGAACAGGTCGCATCCAAGCATGGCGGACGTTCTCAATAACATTAGACAAATTGCGAAAGATAATCTTCAAAATATTATGAATTTCTTGATGATGACTGACTATCCTATTATTGTCAACAGCGCTCTTCTAGTCCTCAGAACATTCTTAAAGCAGTCATATCTTAGGGTTGTCACACATGAAATGTTCAATTACGTGATCGAAAATTTCATGGAAATCGCTCTATGTCATTTCCAGAACCAAATCACTGACAGTTTCATCGGTTTCGTCAATCAGTACTTTACAAGGTTCAGATCCAATGAAGATGGAAATCCGATCTTCCAGTACTCATTCGCCATATTTGAGAAGGTCAGAGGTATAATCGAGCACCCGGAAGTTCCGGTTATTACATTCAAGAACTCCTTCAGTCTTCTTTCGACAATCATCGAGCACGTGCAGATAACAGACGAGTCCAAAGCAATGGCAAAGAATTTGACGTCATTCGCTATAAACCTGCTCTACCAGATGCAATCAAGCAGCAGAGACGAGCAAACAAGATACATCATGCAGGACGAAATCGGCAACTTTATTGTTGTTATTGTCAAAAAATTCGGAGGAAATGTCCAAGATGAAGTTACAGGACTTGCACAAACAATATTAGGTCTGTTCGAAAATGCTGAATGGCGTGAAATGGCTACAACAGTTTTCACGCAGCTTGTCATCGAACTGATCAACTTCCTTGATATTCCACCTGATTATATCTTCAACAATTTCATTCCAAATGTCAACGAGATGATCGAGTCATCATCGCCTTACGTAGTCACAAATG
Source organism: Trichomonas gallinae (assembly GCA_008369845.1). Classification (NCBI taxonomy): domain Eukaryota; phylum Parabasalia; order Trichomonadida; family Trichomonadidae; genus Trichomonas; species Trichomonas gallinae. The sequence continues at coordinate 14,338 of MRSU01002110.1, read as the reverse complement.
CTGTTTTGCTTCTTACTGTTGTCTTCAGCAAGATTCCTGACTACAAGGATGAATCTGTCCGCAGTATTTTGCTCAGGATTACTCATGTTTTGGATACAAATAATTTCACGCAAGAGTTTATTCCGAACATTTGCGAGTCTCTTTCATATATAATGTCTGCCTACGGCAAATTGATTGTTGCACAGAGGCGGAATAGAGATGATTTTGCAAGAGAGTTGCAGACTAAATCAATTCAGGTAGGTACAGAAGAAGAGGCAGCAAATGTAGCACAAATAGAAGATGAATTATCAGATGAAACTATTGAAATATTGATTCAAATCTTTAATCGATTTACATCATTCCCATTCTCTAATGCTGACCAGCAGGACAGAGAGATATCCAACAGAATGTTCGCTGCAATATTCAGCGCGTTCAAGTGGCTCATTATTATTATATCAAGGGATAATGATTTATTCAAGTGTTACAAAAAATTCATTTTCGAACCTGTTAAATTATTCGTAGAGTTTAGATACTTTAACAAGGAGTCAATCAAAGCCTTCATTGAAATGATGGAAGCAAGCGCAACTTATACCAGTGGATCAAATAATATATTCCTAAATAGAGTTGCCTTTTTGACTCCAATTATTTACATTGCTTCGAATGAAGCTTATTCAGAGACATTGCGTGACCAAGCTTTTAGTGCTGCCAAACAGATAATTAATATGCATGGAAAGCCAAGACGTTGAATGAAAAAAAAAAATTATTGATCACGCAACTTTATATAATTTGTTATTATCAAAAATATCGTTATAAAGCTTAGCTTATACAAATGATAAAAATTTGGGCCATTCATTCATATATTCATCATTTTATATTCTGATTTTCATATATATTGCAAAAAGATCTGAAAATCTCATTAACAGAATTGATTAGAATTTCTATGTTTAATTTCCACAGTGAAGTTATCATTACATGTATAAATAAATTAATTTTTCAGAATTAAATTCTAAAAAACTGAATTTTACTATGATATTACTAAAAATAATCATTATTATAAGATTATAATTCAATGATAAATTGTATAAGCAATAGAAATGATTTCATAAAATGCAAAAAAATAATATTAACTTTTCATTAATTGATACAAGTCGAGCTTTTCATGCAATGGTTGGTCTTATGATGTTTCAATATAGATTAGTTGTTATAAATAAAATATATTTATGGAGATATTTTAAATATAACGAATATCCAAAAATAAACTTTTTTAAATGGATTAGTAGATAATTGCTATGCTATTGATGCTGTTATTTGGAAGTCATCTGCTGAATTCGCATACGTTTAAAAATAGCAAAACATTTTTTCATGTCGTCTTCTTCTTCTCTTGACACAGCATCAGGATTTTCGGATGCAATGAGTGCCAGTGAGCAGTCTTTCGGTGGATTTGCCACACAAAATAACGTCGATTTAGATTTGATTTACAAAGCACAAGATATTGAAGCGAGAAAGTTCCAAAAAGAGCTGATTCGAAGCCAGAAGAACACCAAGAAGTGGACAAAAACACAAGTTGATACAGTTGCAGCAATCAAAGAAGCAGAAATCGAGGCAAAAAGATATGAACTCGAAAGATTGCAAGCGGAACATGAGGCTGACCTCGCAAATAAAGAGGCAGAAGTTGATGCTGAAATGCGTGAAATACAAACAGAGTGCGGAGAATTAAGAGTTGAAATTCAAGCTCTAGAATTCGAGCTCAGCGAAGTCAGAGAGCAGCGCAAACGCGATCTTCTTCAGGTCCGCTCCGAGATTGCTTCATCAATCAAGGCGATGGAAGCCAAGGAAGTCGAGCACAACAATCAAATCGCTCAGCTTAAAGCTGTTCTCGATGACTTGATTCAGAAGCATCAGAACGATATTGCACAGGCAATGGAAGAGAGCCAGACGAATGAAAACATCATTGACAATCAAATCGCTCAAATCACAGCTTCAATCGAAAGAACAAGAAGAGAGTCCTTCAAATCAGATGATACATATTCACATAGATTACAGGAGGCCTCTTCAACTGTTGAAATGCTCAGAAGTGAAATAAATGCTTCGCATGAAAGAACAATCGCAATGCGTGATGAGATTGAGAATACACAGCGCAAGTTACAGATGCTGCAGCAGGAGCTCTATAAAGCGGAAGAGCAATCGCGCATGCTGAAAGAACAGATAATCTACACAGAAGAGCAAAAGAAAGTAATGAAAGCAGAGCTCGATAAACTCGACAGATCGCTTTGGAATAGCAAGAAAACTATCATCCTTCGAAATCAGTAACACATCCGTGAGATATTTTTATTAAAACCTGTTTATTTTCAATACATATTCAATTTTTTGGATTTTTTTTCGTCTTTGAATCAAAATAACGTTGCAATCATCTAATATTTGTCATCAATATATTATAATCATCAATAAACCAAGAATAACTCATGAAAAATTATATTTTTTGAAAAAAAAAAACACTAATTAACTATTTTTAATGCTATTATAAACTGTAATAGCGCATAAAAGTCATAATTTTATCAATAAAACTGCTTGATTTCGAATATAAAAAATTATTGCAATTTTATTTTTGGAGTTATATGAAAATTGGAGTAAAAAAGTCAGTGTGTTATAAACATTTACAAACAAATTTTAATCCGAATCGAATTATTTAAAAACATCTTCATATCTGTGCTCAAATGCGCTCTTATTCCTTTGCAATTGCAGCGGTGTATCAATTATCCTCTTCAGTCTCTCTGGTGGCTCCGATGGAGGCTGTCTACGCGTTGAAGTCATTTCTCTTTCTCTCATGAATTCTTCGTCCCTGTAGATCTCCTCCTTCGAACGTTTGTCTTCCTCACCACACGGCTTAGGCATGTAGTAGTAGGGGTCCTTCCTGTAGTGCAGCTTGTTGAAGTCAGAGACTTGATCACGAGGTTTTGTCTTCTTCCATTGTTCATGGGAGTCAAAATACATTATATCAGGGGCCTCTGTCTTATTCAGAATCTCTCTCTTGAATTTATAGGCTTTCTGGCCTATGTCGAATGATGTTGTTGGCCTGTCGAGGTATTTTAGTGAAGATTCGACATCATAAACGACATCTGTTTCTTTTCTCATGATATGAGCGAATGGGCTTCTATTGTCACGTGTCTGCTTGGCGAAATCGGCTGTTTTCTGCTTTTTAACAGCTTTCTTCTCTTTTTCTTGAGTAATTAAATTCTTTAATATTTCACGTTGCTCGTTTTCGATCTCTTGCCATAATGGATCTTCTTCTTTCACCCTCTTCTCTCTAGGAGCTTGCTTATCGAATGAAATCTGCTGAGGTTCGCGTTTTCTAATTGCGTCCATAGCAGATCTTGTATCACGGATTGGTTTTTCGAGTTTATCCATATCGTTGAACCTAGAGACCTGCAAATGGAACAAAGTGGCGTTGTTTTTCTTTGTATTCTTCGTTGTATTGTAAGCAGAAGGCCCTGGAGTCTTTTCTCCTATGATATATGAGTCTCTGTTCGCGTAACGCGCGTCTTGAGAAAACTTATAGACGTTTGCTCCCTCTACAGTACTAGGGGGAAGCGGCGCGTAATCGAGAGAATTTGATGATTTTTCTGCTTTTGTGAAATCGACGTTTCTGATATGATTTGACCATGCCACAATCATTTCACTCATAGAGCACTCATCAACATTCGATTTATCGAGTTTTGAGGTCGAATTTTTATCTTTGAGAGAAATTGTAGGAGATTTTGGTAAAATGGAAGCAAATTTAGGCGAGTAATGAGCAGCACCTGGTTCATTATCAAGAACAGAGACTGCTTTCTTGACTTCTCGAACTTGAGGGATTTTTCGTTTAGAATTTGCTTGATGTCCAGTAGGAATCGTTCTCCTACGCTTGTAGTATTTAGAATCTTTGTCAATTAATCGATTTACAACTTCAGGAAGTCGTCCAGTTGCCTTATTTTTCTTTGGTGAAGTTTCTAGCGTTTTAACGCTCGACATCAGCGTCTCGAGAGACTGGTTGATCGATGTCTGGTCACTGTCTGTTAAATTCATCCTTCCAAAGTCGGAAGGACGCGTAGACATCTTTTGTACGTTTTTTATAAAAAAACTGAGGAATTTTAGCAAAATTATTCGAGATTTATCATTATATTAATCCATACATCATAAATCACCCAAAATTTTGGCGATATCTTTTAAATTCATCATCTTCGAAATATCATACCTGTTTAGCCCATTATAATGCAGGTATATGTTCATAATTTTCTGTAACTAAGCCAAATTTTTAATATTATTACTATTCAACGAAAATCACAAAAAAATCTAGACAAAGTTGCCTCAAAGACGACATATCACGAAGAAAAATAAAATTGTAACGATTTGTAGGCAAAAATTCTATATAACAAATATGCTGTGCTTAAGTATATTGCATGAAATAATTGATGTTAATCAGTATATGCTCTGTTATTTACTATATTATGTATTATCAAATAAAGAATGGGTATCACAACATTGTTTTGCATTTTTAGAAATAATACGCAAAAATCAAAATTTCGAAAAGAAGTTGATTGCTATCTACTATGTAATTTGAATTTTAACGGTATTGACTCTACAAATCAATTTAAAGGAAAATAATTTTAGCAAAATTTTAGTGTAACAAACATATAACCAATAGAAATTATAAGATACTCTCAACAACTTGTGGAACGGCTTTCTTGTTTTCAAGATGTTTTTGATGCATTCCAGTGATCCATTGAGTAAGTTCAGTATCATGGGTAGATGATGAGAATTTCATGATCCATGGATCACTGACGAGCTCATTAACATCAGAGCGTTGCTCTGGATTAGGATATAAGCATTTCACCAAAAATGCGCGGAAATCTGGTGCGTAAGGATCAGGAAGTTCTATCCTGACCTCTTTATCAACGAAGTCAAGAATATCCCAGTAAGTGACTTGTGCTGGGTCCTTAGGAAGAGGGAAATGGCCGATGGCCATTTGGTAAATAATGAGACCGAGGCTCCAAACATCGCTCTTGAACTGGTATTCTTTGCCCTTAATTCTTTCAGGAGCCATATATGAAATGGTTCCAACATATGAACATGCTTGTTCAGAAGATGCTGTCAGTTGGCGAGCAAGACCGAAATCAGCAATCAAAACTTGCCCATCGAGGGAGAGTAAAATGTTTGATGGCTTCAAATCACGATGAATGTATGCATTTTTACGAAGATACTGTAATCCCTGCACAGCTAAGTACGAAATACGGCCGAGAACGTTTTCTGGTGGCTGAGGCATAACCTTTAGAGCTTCAGCAAGCGTTAACCCGTTGATATAAGGCATGATAATATGAATTGCTCCATTTTGATAAAAAACATTGTAAAGACGGAGAACATTTGGATGCCTAAGTGTGTTCATGCAATCGATTTCATTTACTATGATCTTTAATTGTTCTGGAGTTTCTGCGAATTTAATCTTCTTGAGCGCGTAGATTTCGCCTGTGTCATTCATTTTGACCCTGTAGACAGTAGAAAAGGCTCCTTTTCCGAGCGGTTCGAGAAATGTCAGATCTTGTAGCGTGATATTGCTTGATAAATTCTTGGGAATGGATATAGGCGTGCTCAGTTTCGGAATGTTTAACAGCAGCTCCTTTTTTCCCTTGCGTCCTCTGATTGACGACATCTCAAGAATTTAATGAAATTTACATGACAAATTGTCAGAAAAATCAGATGGAAAAAATATTTCACAACTTAGATGTTCATACATGCAGCAACGACACTAAGTGTAATCATCTAAAAACGAAATGTCTCCATGAAATGCACCCTTGTCACATGAATATCAGCTAAAATATTGTTTTTTTCGATATAAAATTCCAGAAATTCTCTGTAAATCAGCCTTCAAGAATAGATAGCACAACACTATTGGCAGATCATTGCTTAAATCGATTTATGAGAATTTAATTCATCTGAGGCTATTGTGACTTGCGATAACTTACATGCTCATAGAGTTAATATATACCAAGATATGCGCAAGCATTTATATCAAATTAATCAAGCAATAAACAATATCAAAAGAAATAGCTATAATCATCGAGGAATGATATATAAAATGAGAATTACAGATGTGTCCAATAATTAGAAGGAAGTATGATGAATTGAATGAAATGATTTCAAATTATCCCAGAGTTATACCAGGATAATGCTGATAAATCTTACATTTTCAAAGAGGCAATTGTGGAATCACTATAGTATGGCCATCTAATTCTAATATTTTTGTTTTATGGAATAAATTTTTGAATAACACTATAGTAAATTAAATAAATCAAGTATTTAACAAAAAGATGAAAAATATTATCGATTACTCGTCAAGATATTGATATTCGAATTTGAATGGACTTCTTACTCTAACGCACCAGCTTTCTGGTGTTGAATTGTCAAAGTATTCGAATTTTGCGATTTCAAACTGGTCTGTTTTTTCAAGAGGTTCGCCAATGCGATGGAACCAAGTTTGATATTTTGTGTTAAAACGCCAATTCCTGCGTCTTAGCTCGCAACCAGCGAAGTATTGCTGGGTGGTTTTTGCACAGTAGAAGAATATGAAAAATAGTGTTTGATTATCGTATTTTTTGAAAAATTCTGGCTGCAGAAGCTTCAAATTCGGAATCTTTGGAAATCCATTATTTGCTTGTTGTTTAGAATTGGTTGTAACTTTCGCATTTGTTGTAGTATCATATGGTGCGTCTGGAATCAAAGATAAAGTTTGTGTAAGCGCAAAACCTAAATCCTGCGCCGATATATCTGATTGAATAAACGAATCTGGTGATGTAATATTAAAAGCATCGAAATCTTTCCAAGGATTAACATCTGGAACATTAGCTTTCTCTTGCGATGGAGATGGAGAGTTATGGACTGATGCATTAGGTTTCTTCATCGCATAAGATGATAACGCTGGGAATTCTTCGTCCAGTTTAGACTCTGCTGCTGATTTAGTCTTCATCTATGTTTTAACCTTATTTTCTCATTCTTCAATTTTAGTTAGCAAGACTAAAAATTTAAACATATCTTTTTATATACTTCACTTTTTGTAAATTATTTTCTCTCAAAAATGAATTTTAGAATTTTCATATTTTTAAAAAATCAAATTCAGCGAATTTGAAGTTAATAGAAATATTTGTATATTTTCATATATTATATATTCATCTTTAAAGGCATGATTAGTTAAAAAAAAATATTTTGTATATAATATATGTAAGGAAAAATAAATTTCTGTAGGAATATATTTTTGTGTGCGTTAATTGATTTATAATAATACGACATTTATTAATTAGAAAGTTTTGTCTGTGCATAAGTTGATGGAAAAGATGTGTTGTGAGCGGACAACAGCTGTTCCTAACTTTCTAGGCTTGTAATCAGATGGAACTATATGACCTGGATTAAGTTCTACTGTATCGGCGATAACAACATTGCCAATATTATCAGCGCTCATCAAGGTTCCCTCCAATTCACGTCCATTTTCGAGTTTGATGTAAACTTTCTTCGGAATCATATCAAGTAGTGACTGATAGTATGGATCCATCTTAGAATGTCACTTTTTATTATGATTAGTCACTTTTTATCAATATTGTCACGTTTTATAAATGTTGTCACTTTTCAAATATCATCGTCACTTTTTATAGATATGTCACCTTTAATAACAGTCACTTTTATCTTTGTCACTTTTGGTTAAGAGTTACTTTTGATGTAAAAGTGCCAAAACTTAGGGATTTAAATTTTTTTCATGAAAACTGCAAAAGCACCAGAGGCACCAAAAGATTTTATCATAATATATGAAGGCGAAAGAATCCCTGTTTCAAAAATAAAGCTTGCAATGTATGCGAGTAATTTCAAAGAAATTATAAACCAAGCGACAATGAATACGATCAAAATTTCCGATACTGCGCCATTAACAACGATGGTGCAGTTCATCAAAGCTATCCAAGGCGAACAGTTCGCGCTTACACCTGATAATGTTAACGATATTCAACGACTTGCACAGAAATGGGGAGCAAATACAGTATTAGAAGCCACTGCAAACTACTTAGACTCATGCAGCGAGCTCGGATCTATTGTAAACTCAGTACAAAAGGATCCAAACACAGAACTTTCACAGCAACTTTTAGAAAACTTCGCGGCACAAATAGATGCTGCCATATCTATACCGTCGTTTGCGGAATTCACACTCGATAACCTCATCAAAATTTTCTCTAATTCAAAACTGCGTGTAAAGGATCATCACAATCTTCAGCGATTTTTGCTAAAAATACTCGGAACACATGGAAGAAAGGCTTCACAGCTGTTCACATGTTTGGATTTGAGCCGTTTAACACCGCGTGAAGCTTTAGAAGTCTTAGAAAATAATAATCTCGATAAAAGTTATATTGGCGAATCTGCAACCAATGTTTGCATACATCTTATCAAAGAAAGTAACGATCTCAAGAAACAAATGAACATTTTATCCTCTCGTTTGGAAGATATCGAACAATACAATTTTGCTGACGAATTTTCACGAATTAATCAAGCATTCCAAGTCATAGAAACACGAATAGAAAAGAATATACCACGTGCATCTACAAAATCAGCTAAAGTCAACGCAAATTTAGATAAACGCGTTGATCAGAAGCTGCAAATCCTTGCAGAAGGCGTTGCAAAGAAAATTACAGAGGTAGAAAGTCGCATCAAGAAGCAAGACCGTGCGCAAACCACTCATTTCAAAGAAGCTCTCGATAAACTCAAACAAGTTGAAGCTGGCATCGATCCACTGAAAAGCGAATCAAGAGAAATGCGCCGCTCCATCAGATCAGTCCTTCAGAAGCAGATAGAGATAGAAGATGCCCTCAAGGGCGACGCATTCCTTCCAGCAGATTCAATACAGCTTCCTTTCGCCGGCCACTCGTTCGACGGAATCCTCGCGTATCTCACTGACGTTTGCCAGGGGAATGTTCACGATAAACGCGTCGTTATTATTTCGGCGTCATCGTGCGAGCATGGTTCTCCTTCTGTTGTAGCTTCTCGCGATCCATCTGACTTCTTCTTGTCCGAGAACAAAAGCGGTCAGTGGATTAGATTCGACTTCAACGAAAATGTCGTCGCTCTACAGCATTATTCTCTCAAGTCGCATAGATATTCAGGAAACTCGACGCACCTCAAGAACTGGGCGATAGAAGGCTCAAACGACAACGAAGAGTGGATGAGACTGGACAGAAGGACAACGAGCGTTCTCAATGGCGCAAATAAGTTCCAGACGTTCCCGATAACTAATCCATCAGGAACTTTCAGGTACATAAGACTCAAGATGACCGACGTGAATTACAGAGGTGATAATGTTCTTGGTTTGCAATCAATCGAATTCTTTGGCGCCTTAATGAAGGCAATGCCACAATCTGTTGAATAAAATATTATATTTAAGCATGAAACTTTGCCTCAGAAAATTTTCGCGGGCTGACAAAAATTATTCTAACACTTTACATGACAAAATTACATTTTCATGCCATTTTTACTTTACTTCTTATGAAATTTAATGTACGTTAATATTTTACATGACAAATTATTATAACCTTATTAAAATTTCGCGGGAATTTTTCGGAGAGTCAAATAATTAAAAAAAATGTCCGAATTAGCAAACCTTATTGTTTCATTTTATAACATTCAGAACAGCCCTGGCACTCCAGATGAAGTAAGAAGCGCAAACCTTCAAGAAATCCAAAACTTTGAGTCAGATGCAAATAATCTTGTCTCAGTTTTCGAAGTTCTCGGCAGTTCACAGCCACAAAACATCAAGATCTGGACCTCTTTGATGCTTCGTAGAATGCTTACTGCATTTTGGCCATCTTTTGAAGATGTAAATATCAGATTGAGATTTCGTGAATTAACTTTGACAACATTCAACGCAAATTCTAACAGTGCATTCACAAAGATCTTCTTATACTCGATAGAACCAATCCTTAGAACAGAAGTTCCCGATTGGCCACAAATCTTTGAAGTTATTTCAAATTACATTGCAGCAAATACAAAAGAATCACACATGTGCGCTATTGAAATCATCAAATCTGTATCTCCTCATATGGCCATATCTGAAGTCGATCAAAATGCAGAGTTTATCCGAAATGTTTACCAGACACAGATAGAATCCGGCGATGTAGAGCGTATTAAACTGGCTGCTGAGTTACTTGCATGCTACATGCAAATTGATGGATTAAATCTTGAACCGTATCAAGAGCCATTCATGCAATTGCTTGGCATCTATTGTTCTCTTGATCCTAAATACATTCCAGTATTCAAAGAACTCTCACAGAGCCTAGAAAATGCTGTTGCACTCGATGAACCTCCATTCGATCCATTGTCTGTGTTACAGATCTTAATTCAACTCCTTTCCCAAGAAGGAATCGATTACAGACTATACAAATACATTTTCTATCCAATTGATAGACTTATTTGTTTTAATAAGATAATGTTATCAGATAAGGTCGAAGAGCTCATCAGAATTGTATATCAATGCGCATCAGCAGTTTTCTTAGAAACAAACTTTAATCAAAACGACAATTTAACAAGTATTGCAAATACAATCGAAAACATTTACCAGATTAACCCGGTGAATTTCGTTCCCGGACTCATGGAAATAATATCCGAGCCATCAAATGTTCCTGAATGCATTGCTGGACTTGCAATGTTATATTATTTGCAGGACAGCCTCGGAAGTGAAACAGACAGATACTTAAAAGACATTATTTCATATTGTGTCGCAAGAATTGACTCAGAAAATGAATATATTATTGAAGCATCTTTAATCGTTCTTGCAGAGTCTGCTAAATTACTCCATGAATCACAGGACGAACTTGCAAACGCTATTGTTGAGAAAACAATTCGATTCCTCACTTCTGAAAATATTGAATTAATTGAGCCAGCATTAAACGTTCTCCAGTCAGTTTTCGAGAATGTAACGTTCTCAACCACATATCTGCCTCCTATTGTCGAGAGCTACAACGAGTTAATCAAGGCAGACCAAAGTTATGTTGTCGCAGCAATCAACGCTTTCTCAGATCTTGTTTTCACAACGCGCGGCGAAGTTACACCATATATTGAGGAATTCATTGAGCATGCTGTATCAGCGGCACAGACAGAAAGCCCAGAATGCTTCACAGCCAAAGGATATGCGATAGAACTCCTCACAAACATTATTTATTACAACGAAAATCAGGAATTGCTTCCAGTTGTTTTCCAGGAATTTGCCAACTATATACAGACCGAGGACAAGAGCTTGCGCAACTCTCTGTTAGTGTGCCTGCAGAAGATTGTCAGGAAGCAGATTCCAGATCTCGTACAACTTGCTGAAGTCATACATCAGTTTTTGAATAATATCTTCGGAACGGATTTGTTTATAATGGACGAAGACATGAATTTCAACATGATGCCGGAAGACTTGAATATTTTATCGAATACACTTATCCTCGTCAGACTCATCTTCAAGTACTTCCCGACGTTGATACCAGGATACGGCCACGATGACGAAGAGAGCATTAAAAGCATCAGAATTTTGCTCAATGCTGTTATCGTTCTGACAACACTTCCGTTTGAAGATATTTCTAGATGTGCTTTCAGCTGTATTCCAAGGATGATGTTATATGTAGAGAACGTCCTTCACGACAACTTGATCCCATTCCATGACAATTTCGTTAGCGTTATACAGAACGAAATGCGTGACACTGTTGCTAGCGCGTTCAAGGCTGCTGCAAAACTCGTCAAATACGGCCAAGGATTAACTGATGAGCTTATCCAAGCATTCCTCGCCAAAGGCTTCACCGTCTTCACCAACCAGAGGCCATTCGCAGGCGAAGGTGAAGAAGACATGAATGACGGAGCAGACGAAGATTCAATGGAAAATGATATAAGCATTTACGAAGATGTTTGCGGCTTCTTCAATGCATTAATTAGAACAAGTCCACAGAGTTTCCCAGTCGAAGGCTTCATCAGTCTCGCTCAGAACTTCGACAGACTTGAATTGCGTCCAGAAGCTCAGTGCCTCTACGTCAGTGTTTTGATTGAAGTTTACAATCACATTGAGCTACAAACTGTTTATGCAGCCCGCGTCATTGAGATAATGCTTTCCACTGTTGAGCTCTGCGATTTCAATGTCCCGCCATTCCCACTCAAGGCAGCAACAGCTGTTCTGATGAAGACACCAGACAGAATCACTCAAGAAATTTTGGGAGCCGTTTGCGAAATTCTTGCACGCGATTTTGCAGGCGAAAGATACTACTGGGAGACATGCATTGCCGCTGTTGCTTTCCTCTGCGCCGTCATAAGAATGAACGCATCATTCGATGACAACATTCTCCCGAAGATGATGGAGAAGCTTCCTGTTAAAAATGATTTCCAGTATGCAGAAATGATTTACTCAACTCTCGTCACTTATATTAATGATGAGAGGATGGCAATATGCGGACCAGGCTGGTTGAGAACCCTACTCTTAACATTGTCGTATAGAGACGAAGTATTTAGAAAGATGAACTTAACAGAGCAGACTTTTAATGCAGTGAGAGCAAGAGCTGCTGCATTGATTTCCACAAATCAAGGCTTCATGGAACAAGTGTTTGAGAATGATGAAATTTCATTGCAGAGATGTGTTGCTAGACTTCAATAAAAGATATATCTATTTGATTTTTTTAATTTAACTTTTTCTATAAAATCTTAATTGTATTAATGCTGATAAAAGGATTTCTAGAGTTAATACCTCTCCATATTGCGTGAATTTGAGTCAATATCAGAATTTTATATGATTTGAAAAATAAGTGCATTTATGATCAAAATTCGCATTCAGAGTTATTGTTTGATTGAATATTAAGTAGTATATAAATAGATCAGCGAAATCAAATTAATAAGAACATAAAAAAACATGGTTTAGAGGAATTCTTGCCAGATTGGCTTATGTGAGAGGCGCTTTGTTTCAATCATTGTTGGCTTAAGCTCGTAGTTTGGATGATGGATTGGAATCATATTTTGAGCGAGCTTATGCCTATATTCCATAATATAATCAACCTCATCCTTTGTAAGATTGGCTGGAATGTTTCTATAGACGACAGCTGAATGGGAATTTAATTCTTGTCCAACATTTACATTTTGCTTATCGTGATCATCGAAAATCGTACCTGATTTCCAGTTCTGAATTGGAACTTTGAATGTTGTACCTGAATGAAGACATCCTGTTGTAATTTTCACATTTGGATCAAGTTTAACAGGATGAGTTTTACGAATTTCTTGCAATCTCTTGCCTTGTTTTCTTCGATTGGTCTTAGTCTGTTTGTATATTTTATCTATCTGCCCAAGCAACTGGTCAGCTCTTTTGTTAAGCGACATTCTTAACGTATGAAATTTACATAGCATCCCTAAAATATTCTTACACCCCCTTCATTAATTTGTCAAAATAATTAATTTACATGTCAAAAATGATTTTTTACCATATTGAAGTAATAAATCAGGATGCAGCATCTAGATTTTTGTCCACAAAGGCTTGAAAGTCTGTTCAGTAAAAGATAAAGGAATCAAATTTATATTTTTTGAAAAAAATATTAAATCTAAATATGTTGATTCTAATATAGAAATAAAGAGTAAAAGATTTGGATAACATATAATGATATGAAGCCTGTGCATGAAAATGACATAATTTTATGAAATTTTGTGAATAGTTGATTTTGCTTTAAGATATTAATAGTAAAACATATTTTAGGTGTAGTTTTAACAGTATGAACAGTTTAAATTAAATAATATTATTCACATAATATTATTTAATAGCAAATGACGATTGTAATATGATTATTGAGGTACTTCTGGCTTTTCTTCTGACTTTTTACTAGGAAAATGTATTTGCATTTGAGATTTACGGAAATCATTAACACGCTTAGTAATAACATCCTCCGCGACATTTTCAGCACGAAGCTTTTTAGTTAAAGAATAACATTCTGACTCAATTTTAACGCGTTTCTCGTGATCTTTTAATGAATCTGATTTTTGACTCGTAATTTTCTGCACATTCGCTTTGATTTTCCTGTCATAGTTAAGTATAGCAAGGTTATTTTGCACGTGGCCACTTGTTCCTGTGCCTCTTGGAGTTGCAACGCCAACACCATTATACATCTAAAATGAAAAATAATATTCAATAAAAGTTTTCTTACAGTAAAATTAAGCCAAATTGTTAGCATCAAATTTCAATTTCTGATAAGAGGTGTACCAATGACGATAGAAATGATGTTAAAATCATAACGGTCCTAGAACTGAAGTCTTTTTGGAGCACAGAAATGCTTTAAGGCCGCATTCTTGTGACCAATAT
>MRSU01002100.1:0-28356 GCA_008369845.1 Trichomonas gallinae | reverse complement strand
TCTTAATTTTTTTTTTTTTTTTTTTTTTTTTTTGATTTCCACATCAACGTCATCAACAGATGTTATTTTAAAGTTTGTTTTTAAATATACCAACATATTTAATGCAGATTTCGTCAAGGGTTTGCAGATGCTCTTCATATGTCGTGTTAACAATCTACAAGTTAAAGTCAGTTTCTTCGCCATTGATGACACTTGTTTCATTGACAGATGTCAGCGTGAAATTTGTATTTACTTGTCAAAATAATATGAAAATCTATAGCTCATGTATTTTAGACATGCAGATTATTCATAGCACGCTTCGCATATTTATGAAATAAACAGTTAGCAAGTACATCATCCTTTTGGAAAGTTTTTTATTTTCACATACATACAATGATGTGGTTTATTGTAATACAGCGAAGCAATTTATTCAGAATATCTACAAAATTAATCAGCACTATTTCAAACTTTCTTTCAGTAATATGTCAATTATGAATCACACAAAAGCATTCACAACGTTTGTTATCAAAAATTAGTAAAAATCTTTGTGATTTTAAACTATTATATACATGATTTGAATATGTATTATGATAGATACAGATCTCGTAAAGATTTTTTTTTACAAATTCTTATTCCATTTTCTTCGCTAACTTCTCAAATGGGTTCTCATGAATTTGGCATGTAAATAATACCGGGTCAGTAGTCTCAATTGTGATGTTTGACTGCAACATCTGATTGCTCATGGAAATATTTCTGCCTAATTCGAGTGATCCGCTAAGATTGTGCTTCAGTCCCGCAGTTTTAATGTTTTTCACTGGATTTGCAAGTGGAAGAATGCTGCATTTGCCAGTTGTCCATGTGAAAGGAACTTCAATACCTTTGTTGGAAGGTTTAATCCATGTCATAATGTTTGTATTGTCTAATAAAAAGATTGGTGCACCATTTGCCCAGAGAGCAGCATTCAAAACGCCTGCTGTATGATCAAATCTTCCTCCATAGCCTCCCATGACAATGATTGGGTCAACTAAACCCTTTTCGACAACGATATTGATTGTTTTCTGGACGTCGCAGTAATCTTGGTTGGGCGTATGGACGAATTTAGTGCCTCTAGCTTCTATTAACTTACGAATTTCTGGCTTGATGCTATCAAAATCACCGCCAACAAAATCTGGAACCTTATAATTATTCACTTTCTTCTCTGTAAAGTATTTGTGGATCCTATTAGCACCTCCATCAGCAGCAACACGTGTTTTGGCCAAGTTCCAGACATTACCAAAGAAATGCGGGAATGTGAAGTTCAAAGCCAAGGCTGTATACGGCTTATCTGGTGAGAATGGGTATTTTAACATAAGAATACTACTGGCAAATGATTCGAACGATTATTTTTAATTCAAAATTTAAAAACCTCAGAAATTGTAACGATCACAAATTTTGAGATAAGTGTCACTTTTCGTCTGAACTTTTATAAAAATGACATGAAGAGTTTCAAAAATTCGAATATTGCATTAGTAAACTGTATACATTAATATATGATATTTAAAAATATTGACATGTAATTTTATTTACATGACATTTAACAAATTATATAACAAACGATTCATATGAGTAAAATAGTGGATTTGTCATAAGATCTGTAACTTGAAAAGCAAGTAGCATCAAAACTATGCATTAGGAACCGAATTATTAGAAGGGGCGGAACCAAAAACCTTAAAATTGAAACGCCATATTTATACAGTAATATATACACATCATAGGGATGCTATATTCTAGCGCAATCGTGAAAGTATTGATATCAATATATCATAAGAATTGAATACTTGTAAATCAAAAGTGACGTTTTGATGTCTAATGGAGTGTAATAAATAATTTTATCTCATTGTAACATTTGAAGGGACATCTTTGGTTCCAATTGTTTGTTCTATAGGAAATATGATTATATAACTAATTCTATGAATGTGAGCATGTGGTGAAAATGAATTTAAGCAATATTATGGATTTCTTGGGCCATTAGAGCTTTAATTTGAAATATAGGCCGCGTAAAAGCTATTTCACAAGTCAAGATTTCGTTGTCAAAATGAAAAATTTTGACATGTCATTTTATTTACACGGCATATATTTTTAATGGCGCAGAAGATGAATTTTTATGCTGCGGGGACTTCCCCTTACACGCATCAGGGTGGAATGATGACCAATACAAGTGTCACACTCCAGCATCGCAGTAATGAAAAGATGCTACAAATGGTGAAGAGATTAACTCAATCGCCGAAAGATCGTCAAGAAGCTCTTCACATTTTGAGTGTTCAAAGAGAGCAGATACCAGATTTAGCACCATATTTGTGGTACTCTCCAGCGACAATTACTGCCCTTTTATCAGAAATCATCAGCATTTATCCATATCTCGCAACAAATAATTTAAATATCCCTCCTTCGAACAGAGTTTGCAATGTTTTGGCACTATTCCAGTGTGTTGCTGGTCACGATGACACCAGAACACCTTTCGTACGTGCAAACATTCCGATTTACCTGTTTCCATTCCTGCATCAGACATCTAACTCGCGCGAAGCTGAATACTTTAAGTTGACTTCCCTCGGCATTATCGGAAGCCTCGTTAAAACCGAACAACCGGAAATCATCGAATATTTATTGAAAGCAGATTTCGTTCCTTTATGCCTCCGCATCCTCAAATTCAGCCAAGAAATCTCCCGTACTGTCGCAGCATTCATTATTCAGAAGATTTTGTCAGATAGCGGCGGAAAAGCTTACATCTGCTCAACAAAGGAGCATATTGAGACAGTCGTTAAGGTACTTAATCGTGTGGTCTTCGACTTGACACGTGATTTTTCAAATCGTCTCGCCAAACACGTAATCGGCTCATATCAGATTCTCTTTGCAATGAAAGAAGTTCGTCCAATTATCGCTGCTCTTTTAACAGATGATATCAAGAACGCAAAATTAGGTCCAAACTGCACAGACGAACAATTCAAGATGTTGATTAATCAATTACAGAATATTAACAATATGCCACAAAGAATGAACCAAACTCCCTTGAATATCACATTAGGTAGACAAGATTAAATTTATCATGAATAAAATTATAGAAGTACTTCAAATTAGCTTTTTGGCCTTGCCAAATTATTTAGGTTATCACATCTGATTAATATATACGTTTAAACTTCATTTAGAAAAACTAAATAAAAATCAACAATTTTTTTTTCTAATTTTCATCGAATTGTTTAACATCGCCCTAAATATAATTAAATATTAATATGATTTTATATATACACTATGACTCTTTATATAACTCTTTATATCAGTTTCTTATTACAATTTTAATCAATAAACAATGGCATCTTTCAATTTAAACAACAATTATTTTTGTTGATTTTTTGCTGCTTGCTTCTGCTTATTTTGTTCCTTAGCTTGGAAAGCTTTGACTTGAGCAAGTATCTGCGGATTCTGCCAAATCTTCTGTCCGCAGAAAGATCCACCCAAAATGGAAATCGGCTCTAAACAGAACTGCGGGCCGGCTTCGAACAGTTTGATTGGCTCCTGGTAGTCAATCTGGTATCGTCTGAAGTAGATATGGTTCTCGAGAATGAAGAATGATAAAACTGTATCAACATGTTCCTTCATCTTCTTTGTTCCATATGGAACACGAAGAGCTCTAGTTAGCAACTCCTTGCATATTCCATACTCGGGCTTCTCATCAAAGTGTGAGTCGAATACAAGGATTGGCGAAGCAAATTTTGTGCAAATTCCGTATCCATTGACATCTTCGCATGTGTGCATTGTAAGCATCCTAAAACAGACTGTTGGACCTTCCTGGGCAATAGATATCCACAAATAAGGAGAATCACTTACAGTTTCGAATAGCATGATTGTTTCGCATCCAGACTTGTCGGCAACAGCATTTAGCTCAACGCGATCAGATCCTCCGAATTTTGGAGCTTGTTGAATGTTAGGCATAAATTTGAAAAATTCTTTCATGAAAAATCGTAGATTTGAGGAAATTCCTTTTCTAGCACAAACGAGCGAGCTCGCAGATGATACTTTTTTGAATCTTTTGTTCTTTTTTGGAGCTTCTTCGGATTGATTTTTTAATTCTTTTTCTTGTTTTGCTAATTCTTGCTCGAATTTCTTATATTCGGCCTCTATTTCATCATCCGATTCTTGTTTCCTCCTCTTTTTGATCATTTGGGCTTTAAGATCCCTTCTATTCTTGCTCATCAAAAAAGACAAATAAAACTCGAGGGGTTGACACAAAATGGACCCTAATTTATTAAATTTCTTTACATGTCAATTTTAATTTTACGTGTCAAAAATATGGTTTATTTGAAACAATTTCGAATTTCAATGATAGCAAGAATACTCTTGAACAAAATCAATAATTTGATTGCATCTACATCCATTCTATGAACTGAGAGAAGGAGTTTGACAACTTTATGTTTTCGTTCTATTGAAGCATAAATCAAAGCTGTTTTGTTACAGAAGTCTTTAGCGTTGACATCTATACTAGGAACTGAGAGAAGGCTTTTCGTCTGTTGACAGGTTTTTCTGGTCACTATATACATATAGTGATTATATGGTAGGAGTATTAAAGCTTAGGCTTCGTTAGGAAGTTTACCTTTTTTTTAGCAACAAATCAATATTTTCATTGTTCAGAGGTAATAAATATACAGTTCTTGATGATGCGCATTAACAGCCAATAATACCCAATAACATGTTTAGAACATTATAATAAAATTTGACATTATAAAGTGATAATGTCAACAGTTTGAATATATATACAACAACTAGGTGCTCTCAGAGACTTCTTCTTCAGGCACTGGAGCGTCTTCAATTCCACATGCGTAATAAATAGCACGTGTAAAGATCTGAGTCCATGGCTGATCAGGTGGGAAGCCAAGCCTATGAACTCTCTTAGAAACTGGGTAAAAGTTAATACTAACAATTCTCATATTCTGCTTCTTCGTTTGTTTTGCAGCAATAAGAGGCACTCTATCTGCATAGCTTGCAATGAGCTCGGAACCCTCAGTCAAACTAACATTACAACGTGGAGAAAACTCGCCATGCTTAATATTCTTAATTCCATCCATCAAATGGTGTTTTCCTTCGACAATAATCTTATCTTTGCCGCATTTAGTGAGCTGCGGGCCTCTCTTGAACGGCATTAGATGATCGAGTTGTTCATCTCCGCATCCCCACTCATCATCGCGGTGAAATCCATAACATGTAACAAGAGCGCCACCATTTTGTATGTAATCATATAAGAACGCGCTTGTAACGTCTGTATTTTCAAACTGATAATGAGTGAAAGCAACAACAACGTCAAATTGGAAAAGAAGGGTATTAGTAGGATGGTCTACATCTGCGTTGAATAAGAATATGTTCTGAGGCTGAACTCCTCCTTCTATTAAGTCTTGTCTAATATCTGTTAAAACATCTAAGTAAACGGATGATAAAATGAGAACCCTGATATTCTGTTTTGTAACAGGGAGTGTCTTATATTTCCGCTCTTGAGCATTTGAAAGGAAAGACTCCCAAAGTTTCAAATTTCTTTGCTTATTGACTTTTGTCATGCTTCCGGTCATTCCCTGCACTTGCTGGCGCACATAATCGGCTGATGGGGCATTTAGATCAACCCTAGAGAATAGCTGCATCGAAAAGTTAAGAGGAAACTTCATTACATCAGTTAATGGTATTCTTCTAAAATGTTTTGCCGCAAAAGGCAGTAATTGGGCTTGTTCTGTTGGGGAAGCCGATAAAATCATTTCCGTAAGGCTTGCGGGCCAATCTGCTTTGAGATATAAAGATAAAAGAGTTTGTCTTTCTTCTGGCTTCAAATCTTTGTTATTAGTGATTGTGTATGCTATAGTAGAGCACAAACAATGCGATGATGATGAAAAATTCTTATGCGTAATAACAGTGTAAAATATATCATAGGGTAATGACCAAATATCGCCTTTGTCGATTAATTCGAAATGGATAACGATGTTTTGTATGATGATTTCCATGAAATTGGTTTGAATTTGACTTTGAATATCGCGAATTGCAAAATAGAAATACATTGTATTTTCAGAAGTAATATTAGCGATCATCCATTGGTATAGTGTTTCGATTAATGATGATATTTTAAAGAAAACTGCCATCTTAATGATAGGACCAAAGGTTTTCTTGCCTACATGGAAATTTGGATCGCTATATAGAAACTGTAATACATTATCTAGGTATTCTGTGCATCCGTCTGGCAGCGTCACTTCAATAATTTTTTGTGATGGATCTTTAACGAACAAATCATGGAAAAATCCCGATCTTTCTCCAACAATAGCTCTATGAAGGCCAATTCTATTCCCATTCGCTATCAAACATAAGTCACTAAAAGCGTGGGACTCTAAAAGTGATGAAAAAGATACTGTCATTCAAAATATTTATATAAAAAGTCACTTTTCCTTCATCGTTTTTTATCAATCTGGTATCTGACATTTTACACGTCATATATTGCTAAAAGTGACGATTTTTTCGTCCCATTTTTTATTATTTTGACATCTGACATGTTGCAGGTCAGATTATCGTAGTTTTATACATCTGACATCTTACCACTTTATATGTCGGATATTACAAAAAGTAATATCAATTTCGTTCATATATTAATCTGACGGTCGATGCTTTATAAGGCAAATACAATAAAAGTGATAATAATCTCCTGCAATGCTAAATAAATCTGATATTTGACACTTTACATGACAAAATTTATTAAAAGTGACGATATTTTCTTTGTTATTTTATAATTTTGACATCTGATACTTTATATGTCAGATCTATTAAAAAGTTATATTCTAATTTTTTAATAAAAACTATAGGTAAATAGTTTACCAGCGATGCTTCTTGCCGCCCTTCTTCTTCTGTGGCTGCTTTGGTGCTTCGATAACTTTGCCACCAAGGCCAGCTGTCTTTGCGACTGGTGCCTTTGTCTTCCTTCTTCCTCTGTTTGCTGCGCGCTGCGACTTCCTTGTCCATCTCTCTGGATCTGGCTTCCTGTTCGGGTCGTAGTTCCTTGGCAACTGAAGTCTCCTTCTCCTTCTGTGTTTCTCCTTAATTGCTCTGCGCTTTTCTTCTGACATGTTCTCGAGATCGCGCTTCGGCTTGGCCTTGCCAACAACTTTATCGAATGCAGTAGCTGCCTCAGCGGCTTCGTTCCTGGATGTGAGCTTGTCGACTAATGTTGTGGATTCGAGCTTGTCTGCGTCAGCATCCGAGATTGTCTGTGTCTTAAGTCTGTTGGCGTAGCGCTCAGCCATTTCAAGATCAATTGTAGCATATGATGTAGCAAGAAGAGCAACAGCCCATGGTGCATTTGATGTAACCTTTGTAAGGTTGTTAGCCCACTTTGATGCTTCCTGAGCCTTTCCGTGCTTGAGGGCGAATCTGCATGCGAATTCGAGGTACTCGGCGTTGTCGCTCTCGTTCTTCTTCAAGTATGCTAATGCTCCATCGACATCTTTGGCAGCAGCGTATAATTCTGAAACAACTGCAATTGTGCGTGGCTCTTTGGCGAATGGAGATGACTGTAAGATGTTGGCGGCTTCAGCGTAGTTTCCTTCCTGGAGCTTAGCTTGTGCGTTGAAAAGGGATGAATATTGTGAAGATGATGCCTTTGATGGATCAACTGTGCGAGCAAGGGACTCGGCGAGAAGTGGGTCAAAGTCCTTGTTCTTTGCGGCTTCGCTGACTAAACCTTGAGCCTTCTTTGTTTCACCGAAGTTATGAGCAAGAACGAATTGGTTGAGGATGATGCCTTCTGTTTCTGTCTTGCGGACACCTTGTGATGAGAAGTCTGAGTAGAGTTGACGGTATTTCTTGTGATTTGCGCGATCTTCTGGATTAATAGCAACATAGTCGCAAGCAGCGATGGCACGAGCGTACTTGTTGGCATTTTCGTTCTCTGCGAGAGCAAGGAGAACCTTGGCTGGGTCGAAATCGGATCCTGCTGGAATTGATGGGATAATTGAGCGGAGGATGTCGAAAAGCTGACCAAGAAGTGAATCCTTCTTCTCAATCATGGCATATCCGCGCTCAACGAACTCGATAGCCTTTTCCTTCTGTCCATCTTCGATCAAAGCGATTGCTGTGTTGTAGATTTGCTCTGTTTCGGCATCCTCTGTGACCTTGGAGAGGGCAATATCAGAGTGATGAGAAATAGCGCAAGCGGCACTGATATTGACTAAGATATCTGTATTATCATCATCTTTTGGTAATTTTTCGTACAATTTAAGAACCTCATCACCCTTGTCGAGACGGAAGAGTATTTGAGCAGCAAGGTGAATGAAACGTTCCTCGTTTTTCATGTCATTTGAAACTTTGTTATAAATTTCGAATGCTTCCTGGAAACGCTCGAGTTTGTAAAGGCAGTAAGATTTCTCGAACTCGCATCCTTTCAGGCCTTTAATGTCGTTGTAGGCTTCTTCGTATTCGCCTTCCATACAATTTGCAATTCCTCTGCAGAGCAACAACTCGTGATCACCTGGCATGAAGTTGAGGATCTGAGTGGAAATGTCGATGATGTCGCTGTTCCTCTCCTCGTCAATTGCTTTCTGCAATTGGTCGAAGTATTCCTTAGCTCGATCAGTCATTTTGTCACTTTTTAAGGGATTCTGTCATCTGCGTAAAGTGTCATATTTGACGTTTTACACTTTATAATTGGCAAAAAAAAAAATATTTTCTTTTTCTGCATCAGATATATAGATAAACAAATGATGTAATGCTTTAATTGGTCATCCTCACACATTATTTATAGTATTATATAATGAAATGCTGAGTAATTAGCTCTTTTATCAATAATATAGCTAATACATCAGTTAATGTTAGATTCGAGTGAAGATATCTGAT
Source organism: Trichomonas gallinae (assembly GCA_008369845.1). Lineage (NCBI taxonomy): Eukaryota > Parabasalia > Trichomonadida > Trichomonadidae > Trichomonas > Trichomonas gallinae. The sequence goes on along the minus strand of MRSU01002100.1, from coordinate 19,491 downwards.
TGATTTCATGTGATAGTCAATGGCAGCACTGATTTTGGAGAAAAATCAAATGTAAATTATTCAAACAAAATATTTCAAGTTTAAGTAATATATAATTTGTAAAAATACTCTATTTGGCTTTGGTAATATAATGCATTACCAATTTTGATATTTTCTTTTCTATTTGATAAATCTACTAATAATTTATACCAAACAAGAAAACAATAAACATACTATTTTGTTGGCTCCAATAATAAATATGATAACGATTTGTATGCTAAAAGAACGATTATTTCGATTGATATTTTCAGAAATTAAGAACTATTTCAAGTTCAGATGTATCCTGATGGACAATAAACTCTATATTTACATCCTCGAATGCATTTTGAATTGCCTCCATTTCTACTCCTTCTTTAAGAAGACCTCTAATTAATTCAGCCACAATTCTTTCTTGATCAGCAAACGGTTTACCTTCGTCTCTCTTTAAATCTTCAATAAATTTTTCTCGGAAAGAAGTAATTATTTGTTTTTGCTGGGAACTTGGCCTTTTCGTGCTTGTATATTTATTCTTTTTACGTGTTTCATTACTTGTGCGAGAGCTCAGCATTGTTGTTGACATTGTTCCAGTCATTGGATCATATTTCTTGATTTTTCGTGTACGAACTTCAGGTGGAGGGGCTGGATAGTTTAAGTCGTGAAGTTTAAGATTTAATCTGAATAAATCATCGTAATGTCTTGTAAAATCTTCTCGGTAATGAGGATGATGAAGATTTCGTGCCATTTTGTTGTAGGTAGCGACTCTCTCTGTAGTGATCATATGATCGCCTTTTTCGAGGCAGTGTGGCTTTCTTGGAGGAATATCTTCCATATATATAAAAATTAAATATTAACGTACAGAATATTTGACATTTTGACAAATTTAGCTTTACAAAAAATATATTTGAGTTTGAAATAATCGCTAGTTGGCATTTTCACTTTATATTATTGTCAAGGTTCATCAATTTGAATCCAAAATAATCGTTATTTGGCATTATGACAAATTTCATTTTACAAAATTGCAAATACATTATAGATTTGAGTTTAAAATAATCGTTATATGACATTTTGACGATTTCCACATTACAAAAATGTCAAAAGCATCATCAATTTGAGCCGAAAATAATCGTATAATGTCAAATTTACGATATCCCTTTTCATATAGGTTATGTCAATTAAAAAATGGTGCAGCGGTGCATCATTTGCAGTAATTACGTTCTTTTCCATGGGCGCTGTTGTTGGTGTGCTTTCCTATTTAGTATTTTTCCTTTATAATATTAATATTCGAGAAACGAAATCAAATTTATTCACGTTTTCATGCGTTGGACTCGGAGTTTCATTCTTATTCTTTGTAGTATGTACTATATTACCTGTATTCAATATTAGATGCCTCAAAATGATGACTTCATATCTTTATTTAATTTTCGATTTATTTTTGATTACAACTGTTGTGCTACAATTCTATTTCAGAGCTAGAGTGCATTCATTGTTTGATCCGATTTTTGATAAAGATGCTAAGCTTTTCCCATGTAAATTTTTGTTCAAAGAAAACGGATGTGGAACAAATGAATCAGATATATATTGTGAGGCAAACAAAGAGCAAAAGCAAAATACTCGTGGTTGCAAAGATGCTTTTCAAGAAAAAATCAATCATCGAATTTATATCATTGCTTGTACTTTTATTGCAAACATTGTCATACTGTCAATCGGTATTGTAATTGCATTTTATCTTTCATGTCAAACCTATAGTGATTCAGAATTAGGAGTAAGATTGACTGACGAGAGAGTAACTTCTTTAATGTTTGGATGGTAATATAAAGTATATTTAGTATAGTAGTTCATAATAACTAAACATTTTAAATATTCAAAACAAAAATATAAACAATATAATATATATGCATTCTTGCTTATAATAACACTTTGGAGAAGCAAGAATGAGAATAAAACATAATATAAATCAATTATTTCATAACAATACTAGCTGTTGCACTGAAAAGTATTTGAGGAGGACCTACATAGTATGTCTTTTGTGTTCCTTTTCCCTTCAGATGTGTTTCGCCTCTTTCTGTTATATCGTAAGGCATATTCTTGATTAGCTCGTAAGTTCCTGTGCTAATGTGTATCTTATTAACAGCGGATGTGGATTGTAATCTTGCAGCAACATTTATTGGATCACCAATGATATCAAACAAAGGTTTATCTTTTCCTAAAACTCCTGCGATCAATGGACCTCCTGAGTTGATTCCGATTCTTATTCCTAGTGATGAATCGAGCTTCTTGTTGATTTCGTCAATTTGATACAAAACATCTAAAGCAAACAATACTGTTTGCTCAGCGTGGTTTTCTGGATGCTCATCTTGATTGAAGATTCCGCATGCACCCATGAAAATGTCTCCAATCAGTTTGATCTTAGTCAGCATGTTATATTTCAAGACAGTTCTGTCTAATTCAGAGAAATAGTATGATAAGTTCGACATTATATCTCTTGGTGTCAAGTTTGCAGCATATTCGCTGAACTTATTAATATCAATAAAAATGATTGAAGCGCTTTGAACCTGAAAACTAATGTCTTTCTCTCCTCTGTTAATCTTGTAAACGATGTCTCTTGGTAGAATCTGGAATAGCAATTTTTCACTCTTTGCTTTTTCTTCTTCTGCTTGGCGTTTTTGTTCTACTATTCTCGAATCATCTCTCACAATGAAAACGAACGAATTTATTGAGTCCAAGCCGGACTCCATGCCAATAATCATCGTGTGAACAGGAACTGTCATAGAAGCATCTGTTATCACTTCATAGTCATCTTCATAGAACTGCGATGCCTGACGATTTCGAATTTGATCGATTTTTTCATTGAGCTTATCAACATGATCAGGCCCGAAAAATGAAGTAATATTCTGTCCTAGGATTTGCTCTGGTGTATAGCCAAGTAATGTGCTTGTTGCATTATTGGCCATCTCAACGATTCCGTAGATATTTGTGCAGAAAATTGCAACATTCGAGGTTTTGACAATCAAAGCTTCTATACTTAAGTTTTCACCTTTTTCTTCTATGTCATCTTTCAAGAATAATTTGTTGAACATCTTGTTATTCAGCAATGTGTAAGGATTGATCCTCTTTAATATAGTGAGTCCACCTCTATATGTTGCTACTCTGTTATTATAGTAATGATATTGCGTGCCCAAAAATCCGCAAACGCCGCATAACATCAAAGCTGCCAAAATAACAAATCTGATATTCATTGTATCAAATGATTTCTGACACAAATAAAGTATTCTGTCTGCTACGAACTGCAATCTATGGAAAAGTATGTAATTGGATATAAATATTGCATTTCCTACATCAGAAACATTAAAGTTTCCACTTGTTGACATATCAAACAAAATTTGTTTCGCGTAGAATCTATATATTCCAATTTGCTGGTGAATACTTGCGTTCTTGTAGTATTCATAGGGAATGCTTGTATTTCCATTCAAAACTGCATCATAGACGTTGTTTTCATCCAAAACTTTGTCGAATCCTTGACACGGTTTCGAATCATTTGTTCCTGAAATCAAATTTTGGTCAGCTTCGAAAAACTTGTCGACAATGTCATTCGCCAGATACTGGAAATATGCATGATATTGTTCAGGATAAGTTTGAGGTAAATCTGTCATAATCACGCATATCAATAAAGTGTTCAATGATTCAGCAGATAGCGAAAGTCTTCTGCACGCGAATTGATTCCAATCATTTAGATTCACCAAATCTTGGATGCAATCAATGGCAATGAAACAGCCACCAATAACTAATCCAAAGAAGAAAAGAGACCAGAACAAATTGATCAGCATGAGTATAACTCGTTGACCAGATTGTTTCACGTTATCTGCAAATTTTAAGTTGTCTTCTTTGAAGTTAATCATAATTGGTTCTTTAGCTTCTTCTTTCGACTTTTGGTCAATTGTGTTTAGTACCTGATGTAGTCTTTTCAGCGAAAGCAAAGTGAAAATGTGCAAAACGAAAGGAGGAATATCGAGAATAATGAAAGTAGCTGTTGGAATACAAATCATGAACATATAAAAAATTTTGCTTAAGACTTCTGCTCTTTTTTTGTGTGCGAGAGAAATATTTCCGAAAAGCTCGATGGAGCCTTGAAAAACGAATTCGAAATTATTCAGTAGTCCTGCTGCTTCTACGTCGTAGTTGATATATTTTGCAGTTGGCAAGCCACTCATTAGCCTTTGTGCTGTGAACATCTCAGCATATAAAGAACCGAGCGAAGTTGGCTGTTGAGTATACTTCAATTGATAATTATGAATGTAATAATTGTATGTATCATAATTAGGTTGTATCAATGAGTCCAAGTATTTGTAAACATTTTCACCATGCAATGCCTGAGTTGAGAATGACCTAATTAATTTCACAAACATCTCTGAAGCGATATTAGTGTAGTTGACGATAAACGGCAATGTGAAATTAAACAGATTAACAACTGGTTGGAATTGTGGTTCATCATCAGCAATAGATTTTAAAAATGGCGCGTATTTGTTGAATCCATCATTATCCTTGAAATACTGGCTCATGATGGCAATGTTGGAAATAGCAGAATAGAACCTAGCGTTAGAAATGAAGTCCAATTGATTCATTAAACTTACATGATTATGAATTTGTATTTCCGAGAAAATGAAGCCGAAAGCGAAGATTCCAAATATATAAGCAAGTAGTAAAACAGTCAAAGTCTTAATGAGAGTAATAGATTTCGGTAATTTGCTGTCTAGCAATCTATGCAAAGCCAATCTTGCCCTTGATAACTTGATTTGGGCACCTCCTATCATTTCTTCGAGTTCATTGTCGATTTCAAGGTCCGAAGATCCGAATGAACTGTTGCTTGATTCATTTCTCACTGTCATCTTCTTTGGTTCTCCTGTGGATCTGCCTGATTCTTGTTGATCATTTTTGATTATTTTGCCATTAAAATCGACGATTTTGTCAATCAGATATCTGGGAAACGCGTGAATCATTGACCTGAAACAATTATCAACTGAGTAAACATGTCCGAGTTCCAAGTTCATCTGTATGTTTTTAATTCGTATTGCTTCAGGGAAATCGCATTCTGCTTCTATTAAATATCTGCAGTATTCTTCGCAGAGCTTTGGATTGTTTGGATTTCCTTCCAATGCTTCTTTCCACAAGCATCTCGTTGAATAGCTTCTTTTTGCAAGGCTCTCGTAATAATCTTTGTAGTCCTGCCTTTCATCTAGCCCGCCCAATGTCAAATGCTCAACTTGTCTGGATATGTTTCTGAGCTCAATGAGTTTAAGACGAGCTTGTCCGTTATCTGCAAGTTGTCGAAAAGTTTTTATAGACTCGATTTGATACAACATGTATCTAGTAATGAAATTAAGGCTGTGCAGTTTCATCAGTTTCTTTTGAAGTTTGTTTTGCATTCTGAATTCTTTCGGGAAAAAGTTTGTGAAAAACAAACACATGCTTATTGCTTTTTCCGAATCATACCTATCATAAATATATTCAATAAGCTGGAAGTTGTAGAAGCATTTGCAATAGTGGCAGAAGGATATTCTTAAATATAATAGTACCTTCGATTGATTTTCACCTAATCCGAGATCATCGAAATATTGACTTGCTTCTTCTTGTGTTGGCTTGACTTCATTCATCTTTTTCTTGATATCTCTTATAACTAAAACGAAATATATTGGTATGAACGCTAAACTCACACCAAAGATAAATAACGGAATTAATAAGACACATAAACAGTTAATATCGTTTTTGAAATAGCATAGGATTCCGAAGAAATCGCCTGCGAGACAGCCTAAAAACAATGCTACGCCTGAGCTATCAACAAAGATATTAACAAATGTAATATTTCTCATTAAAAAGATCATGATGTATATGAACATGACTGCATGTAATACAATAACGACAATGAATGACCAATTTTCGAAGAAATTAAACAAGAAATATAAAACAGCAGATACATGAACGCCAATAGTGATTAAATAGATAAATGTAGGGTCAAAGTTATTCAATGGTGATACATTGACGTAAATCGTTACTGATCCGAAATATTGGATTATAATAAAAGTGTAAATTATGTAAAATTCATTGAATATTGTGATAACAAATGCTGCTATTACCGAAGCATTATGATTTCCATTTGAAATTAGCTGAAATAGTTCACCAATATAAACGACAGTGGGTGCAATCATTGGCACCATCAGCGTTTCAAAGTATGTTCGAATCGGAAAATAAAGAGAAGAAATGAATTTGCGTTGAGTTTTGTAATATGCATTTTGAATTTTCACGAGAATGATTGATATGAGGTTAAAACCAAATATAGTTATAATGGGATACATATATTCGTTTGGATCAGATGGTACTGGGAGGAAAAACAGCACTGTTCTAATCCATCGCATTATTTTATAATTTTCTTCTTGCATCCAGTAATCAGTCCATGGCCATAGAGCTAGTAGAAGTACCTGAATGAAAAATACCATGAGAAATGGATACACGACGACTATTGGCAGATGGACTTCCTTGAATAACTGTGTCCATAGCGGAAAGTGTTCATCCAAATGACTGCTCTTGTCGATAAAGCTGAATGTTTGAACCGTGCTCTCCAATGACGCCGAAGTAGGGAGAATTGGAGGTACTTGGTTCTCAGCAATCATTTAAATAATTTACTCTTCAACGCAAAAATTACAAAATTGTTATGTATGATGTTATTTGATAATATTATTTTCGCTAATAAAAATTTTTCAAAGAATTCTCTCAAAAATCGCAATTTGATAAAATGGTACGATACTATCATTAACTACGTTTTTGAAACAAATTATAGCAAAAATTCAATTTAAAATATCTTAGATAATGGCAATATAAACAATATTCAGCATGATTTTGCTATGGTTATTTTCAAGACTTTCAATAAAAATACGTTAGAAATAATTATTTTAAAGTAATATTGTTCTCTAAATTACTTTATAAGCAATATTTATCAAAAATCTAAAATTACGTTAACTCTTTCCCAGAAGACGTAAAGACGAATAATATTACGTTCGAAATTGGTTTACATGATTTTATCATGAAAAATTTTACAAAAAAAAGCTCTCGAATTTTTTCTTAATTTCTTGATAGATATCAATTTCTAACACGAGTAAAAGTAATATTATTAGAGTTTATTTGTAATTTCATTGTTTATAGAAATTCTTCTTGATTACTTGTTTGATATCGATTTCTAACACGAGCAAGTATAATAAAAGTTGTGTTTATTACTGATATTATTGACCTTTCAGTGCGAAAACAGTTATTTCACGAGATTTTCAAGATTTGTTGAAAGATTTTGCTCTGAAATGGAAAAACAATTCGATGAAGAGGCAAATTATGAAATTTTTACGTGATAAAATCGACTTTTGATTGCGGATGAGAAATTGACGATTATTTTGAATTCAATTTATTTGCTCAATGATGTGAGATGTTATCTAACGGCGAATGCATGCATATTTCTATAAAGAACGATTCTATCGAAAAAATGAATAGACTACTTTACAAGAGACCTTGAAAAAAAACTGAATTTTCGAAAAACCTGCAGATGAATTTATGATTATCATGTTTTCGCGAATTTTGTAAATTTTTTATTTACACGTGGCATAAAAAAAATCATGTCATCTGCACAAGCTAAACAAGGCGCTGCAAAGAACAACAAGAAGGCTGCTGGACATGCTACACTCCAGCCCACATCTTCTACCTATCAAAAGAGCCCATTCTGGGATACAACGTATCGCCGTGATTATTGCAAGGGCGTAAATGGATGGACATTCAAGGATTACTCCGAATATGCTGATGATGAAGCTATTGCTGCCTCTGTTAGGACTCGTTCACTTCTTCTTAACCCTCTCTGGGAATCTACTTATCGCAGAGACTACTGCAATGGAAGTGGCTGCATGACAGCTCCAATTGGAACAAGAGTCATGACACGCTCCCTTGACAACGAAGAAGACAAAGATAAAGACAATAACAAAGTTTGGTTAACAACATATCAGCACGATTTCTGCAGCCGTTATCAGCCACCGAAGTACTAAATTTAATGACGTAGTCTTTATCTATAAAACAAAAACCTCATCCAAAATTACAATTAATTTTTATTTAATCTCTATATTAATCGCACCGATGAGACCCAATAGGGTATCTAGATGCTCGAATATGAATCTCGCACTTTTTACAAAAATAACCATGTTCGTTATTTCCTGGAATAACGAATATCTTTGTTATTTCATGGTTATTAATTAATTTTAAGTAGTGGGAATTTAACCCGCGGTTATTTGGCCTCAATTTGAGATTATCAATTTTGTATAGATGGGAGATGTCCAATTTCTCAGCATTATTATGTGTCTTCATGCTGAGTTGAATTGAATTTTCGAATATTTTGAGTGGAAACTCGAATTTTCATTTCGTCGAAAAATATTTTCATAATTGGACTTTATTTGCTCAATGATCATTCGAGACTATCATTAAGATGGCTTTTTATGACGATTTTATTCGCTTCTTCGGAATTAAATTTTTGGCGGCATTTTTCCCGCATAGATTTATCTGAGATTTAGATAGGCATATATAGCTATTATCAAGAATACATTCATTATGTCGTCAGTATTTAATCGCTTGAGTCATATTCTCTAATTTCAAATAAAATTATTTTAATAATTGAGTATATGTGCGATAACTCATTCGCTGTAAATGTGCGAGACTGATCCCATTCACTAGCTAGACCAAACCATAAAATCGTCTGTGTTTTTAACTGTGATAAACGTGGGCAGAGGTTATTTGGACTTCATAAAGCAGATGTGTTATCAGAATGCCACCTTTAAATCAGATTTTCGGAATCCCACCTATTTAAATTAAAATAATACATCATATGATTTATTTCAATTCAAAATCCTATTAAACTTCTCCAGCATTTTCCCGTAAATCGTTCGGGAAGACTCAGATATAAAAGTGGAATATTGGCAAATGACATGTCAAATCCTTCTTTTGCTGAATCCACAATATTCAAAAATACTATGGAAGCATTGACAAATTATACGATATAGTCCATTGAAATTTGCAAAAAAAAAATGGCAAATTGACATATTTAGAATGCAATTCTTTCTTTTGATGAATCCGCAACAATCGAAGCTATTGTAGCAATATTGGCAAAATAAGCTCAGTTCTTAAACAACCTTAAACTTGTCAGCGAATACATTTTATTCATTATTTTTGTCAGTTGTCAAAAAATCACAAGTTTCATTTATGATAGCCATTTTATTGGAAAACTTGCGCTAAACCTATATAATATGTTTTAAATATCAGATATGAAACCAAAATATGTTTATTTTAGTTTATTAGCACTGATTACCTATCTTAATAATTGATCAGATTTTTCTCGTAACCTGTTGTATATGTGCGATATCTCATTCGCAGAAAGTGCACGAACCTGATCCCATTCACGAGCACCATGCACTATGAGCTTTCTATATTCTTTTCTGCAGTGGCTCATCGCTCTGGCATCTGAATAAACATCGGCAGAGTTGATTTGGACTTCGTAATCTTTGGTCTTAGTGGCGTTGTTGTAATTAACATGAGCTTTAAGGATTCTTGATGTTAATGTTCCTTTACGAAGTCCTTCGTTTATGTTCTTTTCTGACATGCAAAATGTGTACGCTGCTAAACCTGATGACTTCGAATTTTTAGTCAAAGCAAGCTTTCTCAAGAAACTGTTGATGGCATTGCTGTTGAAAAGATTTAATCTATTGAGCTTGTTCCTTAGGTCGTCAATATTGTTTGAAGAAATGACTTCTTTCTTCGGATTGGTCCACTGTACACTGCCGTAACTTGCACCAAGTTCATTGCACCATTGCTTCTCAGCGAATAGGTTCCAATTCGGGTCTAGTTCAGCATGTCTTCTATGTGCTAGGATAGACATCAGAAGCACATTCATCGCAACAAAATGCTATATCGTGTATTTGCTGTCAGAGTGCTATCGTTAAATCAAAATTGAATGAAAGATATCTACCCTTGAATTTTTGAAAAACAATCTTGACAAACTGACACGATTTGAAAAGTTTTGAGTTGTCAAATTTCTTCTTTTCCGGAATAATGTTGAGCTGCAATCATCAAAGTTATTATGTATACATCTACATAATATACTCAGGGCTTGAACAATCTTAAACTTGTTCACTGAAAAAAACTAAAAATTCTTTAGCCAATCTCAAAAATTCATCAAGATATTACTTAGCAACTCAAATTCATTTAATATTTAGTTCTTTTTTGAAATTTTGAAATGTTTGCTCATTATATCTATACTTGATGGGTTCTACTATGTAGATTTTCGTAATAATTATTGTTCTATGAAAGGAGTGTTGCTGCAATGATTTCACTTTTGTGTCGAATTTCGTCGATGCTATCAGTTAGTTTTTTATTAGAAAAAAGAAGTCCACTGGTATTCAAGGCCATGATTTCATTGTCATCAGCACACATTGCAGCTGAAATAAACTATTGACAAGTTAGCACATCAAAGATATTTTTTGACTTCAATTATCATGTCATTTGTCACTTCAGTTGAAAACAACATGTCAAATTGGTCTCATAACTATATACCATGTACATAAAACTGAGGCTTCCTCATTCCATTGAAAATGATAGTGAAGACTGCGAATATCATTTTTTAGCGTACGAAGTCCAAAAAAACTCAAGTTCAATTTAAACTTTTTCTGCATTTAATAGAATTTTAAAGTATGAAAGAACGTTTTTAAAGTATGTTTATGTAGGAGAAAGCAAAAAATTTGAATATAAGATCTAGATTTTTTTGGTTTTTCTGTATCTCTTCATTATACAGTATCTATATCCAGCTTTTAGAGTCTCGATTTTAACTTTCATTTGCTTTCCCCCTCTGTTAATGTTTGCAGAGATCTGAGTTTTTGAGCCACTATATATATAATGCTACTCCATGTTATTAGTCATTTCTCAACTGCTTTTACAATTGTCATGCTTTATCTTTGATGAATTTTGTGTCAAAAATTCACCAGGTTAATTTTTGATGTCTACCAGCATTGATAGTTAGAACTGAACTAATCCTGTAGGTAAGCATGATAGTATACTAGTCAATAAAACTACTCAATAATAAGATAATAAAAAACAGAGAAATTTTGTGTCAAAAATTCACCAGGTTAATTTTCAGCGTCTACTAACGATGATAGTTCGGACTGATCTAATCCAGTACTTAAGCATGACAGTATACTAGGCAATAAAACTCCTCAGTAATAAAAAGTAGTTAAATTTTGTGCCAAGAAAAAAAAATGAATGACGAAAAAAATTCCATAATAATGGTCATTCACCAAGGTAATTTTTGGCGCCTACTAACGTTGATAGTTAGGGATGATCTAATCCAGTAGGTACACATGATAGTATACTAGGCAATAAAACTACTCAATAATAAAAAGCAGTATAATTTTGTGTCAGGAAAAAAATGAATGACGAAAAAACTCAAAAAAAAATCGTCATTCAAAAAAAAAAAGTTTACGTGTCATATTTTTCGGTGATCTTTTTGTTCGAAAATAAGGAGTAAAATTGACTGTGTTTGAAGAAAGCAGTTGAAATCGAATTAATTTTTCAAAAAAATAAAATGGCTCTTGGATTCACTAATTTCCTTGTCTCTTTCTTCGGAGGATTTTCGTGGCAATTATATGAGAAACGCGCCAATGTCGCTAAGTTGGTCATCCTTCTTGTGCTTTTTACTTCTTCAAGCGTGTTTGCAATTAATAGTTGGAAATATAAATTGATTCCTTCGCTTTTAGTTGCTTTATTTATTACTGGTGTTAAAACATACGCGTATATAATGAATAATTTGTACGATAAAGCAACAATTGAAGAAGATGAAGAAAATGAAAGAGAAAATAGACAAGAAGACTTAGGATTTCAACTACCTCCTGGTATATCCTTGCAGCTCTGGGAGCGCAGAAAAGTTATATTCGATCATCTATACGATTTGGACGAGGCAGCATTTCTTTTAATTTCAGAAGGCTACGATGCTGATGCAATTTACGCACTTATTGGATTAGTTAGCAACGGAACAATCAACAGACAGACAAAAATATCGAAAAAACAACCAAAATCGAATAACAAATTTATTTTTAGACTTTGTGGCAAAAATATTACTGTCAAAATGGGCAGAGATGAACTCAATGCAATAATTGACCGCCCATCTAGTATATTAGAAATCATAATTTGCTTTTTTGTTGCAGCCATAACTATTTTCGCAATAGGAACGTTCCAAAGGACATACTTATGCATTGGCATGGCATTTATTCTCGCTTTTTCGCTGTTCTCGTTGATTTTACAGCCATTATCTGAACCTTATGGAATGATGCTGGGTGATAACACTTATAAATACACGAGATGCCTACATATCATTATATTTGCAGCTATAAACTATGCGATGCTCCATTATGGCATTGATTGGTCATTAATGGCGATTTTAACAATTTGTTTACCGCTTTTCGTCGTTTTCGGAATTGTTGGGCATGCTATTTTGACAATACACTACTTAATCGAGACATTCAACCTTTACGTATTCGGCATTGTAGGTTCTCCAACAGTTTGGCAAGCATTTTTAGATTTACTGCTAAATTCGTTGTACATTGGCATTGGATACTTGATTATGCCAAAGCTGCCGTCGAAATTCACTCCTTTAATCCTTGTTGCACTCATGTCATTAGTTTCTAATTTTACTGTTTCATCGAGATTCCCATATAGAGTCAAACAAATTATCAGCATTGTTACTTATACAGTTTTCGCTACTCTTAGCTCGCTAATTCCTATCTATGCAAATTCAAAACATTATAATTTAATAATCATGATATTACTTATTATATTAGACCTTGTTATCCCATATACTCAATGCTATAACCAGTACTTAATTACATACAACAAATTTTACACTTTACCTCCAATAATTTTCAAAATTATCGATAACATCAGAAGTTTTCTGCTTGGAATCATCATTTCTAATGCTCTCAAAGGCACATCACGCAAACTCGAAGCAGTTATTCTCCCTCTTCTTCTTTACAGACTTGCAATGTCAACCCCTCAACTTGGAGCAATTTCCGTGATTGTTTATTGCATGGCATGTCTAAATGAGTTTAAATACGACTCAACTTGCCGCAATTTCGTTATTTCAATAGCAGTTGCAATCAAACTTCTTTCTGTTTACAGAGTAATGTCTGCGAGCGCCAAGAACCAAGCATTTTCGGAGGCAACTACCTTCCCATATTTTTCTTGTATCCTCAATGTTCAATTAATCTTACTACCAACGCCTTTTAGGTGCTTGAATACTATGAGCCTGTTTTATTCATTCATAACAGGCGAAGCGCAGTCATCTTTATATGGTTTTGGCAACTTGATGTTTTTTTCGTATCCAAGGCCTTACACATTCGTCGAAAGCGAGTCCATTGGCTCAAAGGAAGTCTTCATTACTAACGAAATTTCGCAAAGAGTTGAAATTCCTGCTTATATTTCACTATCGCAAGAATTAGAAAGAGTTTTGAACGAAAGATTCAGATGCGGACAACTTGGTTATGTACTACCTGATAGTTTCTTCTTGTTCACAACTGATAATCTCGTTGGAATAATTCACGTGATTTCTGTTTCTATGCATGATGTTCATTTTGACTGCAGATTCACTGAATATGCAAGTGTGACACTATGTCACGAAACAGAAATCACTCAATTAGCAAAACTTGTCGAAGAATCTAGAGATTATGGAAATGCTACGCAGTCAATTATCTACAGACTGACAGCATTCGCACTAAAGACAAAGACTCTGCGTGTGGAAGGCTTCTCGCTCAGTAACAACTCTCTTGAAACAGTTTTCCAGACATTAAATATGGACAGAATGCATAAATGGGCTTTCTACGCTGTTGTTTATACAGTAATGACTTACAACACAAAGCAGTCCCGCAAGAATTCGCTGGAAAGCCAGGCAGAGCCAAGCGAAGACGTAGAAAGTGCTCATGAAGGCATAAATCTTCAAAATTACGACCACGAAGAAGGCAAAAAATCTCCTAGTAAAAGGAGAAGGCAAACAGCAGACAGCAATAATCACGAAGAAGAAAGCGTCGATTTCACTGATGCTGAAATTGAACAAATTTGTTTCTTCCTAGAAAAATTCAGCGCGAGCTACGATGGGGCATTCTTGACTATATACAACCTTCTCGCAGGATTCATGGAGACGATCAAGCTCTCGAATGAAGGCGAGTTCCAGACAAGATTCAACGAAGCAAACACAATTGAAGGCGAAATATGTAGAACATTTACTCTGCTCATTTTGATGGACTCAGTTGGCATCGCTCCCGAAGACATAGAGAGCAACGACAGCCTTGAAGAGGTCTTGGCCTTCATAGAAGAGTCCCTAGAAACGAGAGCTATTCCGCTCAGTTCGACGGAAGAAATCATCGACATCGCGAAAGGAAACTCGCCAGCGATTTTGCTGCGCACGATCGCAAACGGAAGCCAGATCATCAGGTATGGTAAGGCAGAGAAGGACTGGGCTGTCTTCCACATGGAGAGCGGAATCATTCGCGGTCTCTGGTCTGGTGAAATCACAGAGATCATATTCGGAGCGAGCGCATTGAACGAGAGATTTTCTAATCTGATGGACCTCAACAGATTGAGGAATATAACCAACCAGAGCATTAATGCGCCTGTTGGTTATCCTGTATATGTAACCCCTATCTTAGTTTCGTTATAATATTAAAATAATGTTTGATTTTTTTTCTTTCTATACATAATTAATCCATTTTTCTTACACTAACATAAATTAGATGATTTCTTTCACTAACATAAACTAAATGATGCATGCATTAATGCCATAAGATATTCTTTTATAGGAATTAGTTTATGTTCTATGAAAGTATGCACAATTAAAAAATATTTTTATTTTATTGATAATATCCATAAAATTCAAATATCTTGTATATAAACATCCGCTGCTTGAATATGCTTTGTCAAATCTAAACTTTATATATCTGTAAAAGGCTTATTCTGTACAAGATGAGGCTTGATCAAGACTAAATAAGTTGATGAGTTGATTATAGTTTTTGATGATTTAAAGATAAAAATTAGTTATTTATGACAAAATTATTATATTTCGCGTAGTTAACTGAAGCATTTAGAATACCCCAGCAACAACACGCTGCATAGAGTGGCCTTCACGGGCACCAGTAAGTAAGGCGCCAGAAGCAGCCTGTGATCTGAATGAGCAAGCATAAACAAGTCTGTTGTCCTTGAAGTAGAGCCTGATTGCCTGCTGCTTTCCTTCATCGTATTGGCCGATTACTTTGAACTCCTTCTTCTCTGTCGGTGGGATGCCGATAGAGAACAGCTCAGAGCCGAAAGCGAGCATGTTGACTGGTTCCATTGCGAACGAGAATGTCTTGTCATCGCCAGCAGCATTAGCACCAGCTACTTTACCCATTGCCAAAGCTGGAGCCCAGAGGCCCTGGTTGAAGTTCTTCAAGTAAGCACAGTCGCCAGCAGCGTAGATATCCTTGACTGATGTCTCCATCTTCTCGTTGACAGTGATGCCGCGGCCGATTTCGATGCCAGCAGACCCAGCGAGCTCTGACTCAGCGCGGACACCAGCGTTGATGACGATGAAGTCACACTCGATGTTGTCATCACCAACTTTGACACCGGTGACCTTCTTTCCATCTCCGACAATATGTACTGGCTTGCCGAGCCTGAGATCGACGCCGAAGTCTCTGACGAACTTCTCGAGGATGTGTGAGCCTTCTTCGTCGAGCTGCCTTGACATGAGTCTTGGCATGCACTCGATGCAGGAGACTTGGAGTCCCTTCCTCTTGAGGTGGCAAGCGTTCTCAAGGCCGAGGGCACCACCGCCAATGACAACGACGCGCTTGCCTGGGACAGCGACTTCCTGGAGCTTCTCAACATCGCAGTTTGTCCTGATAGAGTAGATTCCCGTCAAGTTCTCCTGGCCGAGGTTTGGAATGTTCGCGCGTGCACCTGTGCAGAGGATGAGCTTGTCGTAAGCGACTTCCTTTCCGTCATGCAGTTTGAGCTTCTTTGCGGCTGTGTCGATTCCATCGACGCTGACGCCGAGTGTGACCTCTATCTTGTTGTTCGTGTACCATTCAGCGGGCTTGAGCCAATACTTGTCGTCTGGAACCTTCTCGTGTAACATGTCGACGATGACTGGTCTATAGTATGGCATGACTTTCTCGCGAGTAATCATCTTGATTGAGCCTGTGTCATTGCGTTCACGGATGGCCTCGCAAGCAGCAACTGCAGCAGCACCAGAGCCGACGACAACGAAGTTAAGATTGTCATGAGACTTTGTGCCGACTTCTTCTGGTGTGTAGAGCTCGAAGAGGTCTTCTGCAACACCGCATGCTGGGCACTGAGGTGGTGGGCAGACACCTGCGTAGATTTCGCCGCAGATGATGCACCTCCAGAGAACGACTGCGCCTGTTGGGTTGAGCTCGGACCAGTCCTTGCCGCCAACAATCTTGCCTGGCAATGCGCGCTCTGGGACAACGCCTGTAACGAGAGATGTACCGAATTGTTGACCGAACTCGTTGACTTTCTTGTGTTCGTTCTTTGACATTCTGAACTTGATCTTCATGCCGTCGATGACCTTGCAGCGAATTGCTTCGAGTCTCTTGATGATGTTGTCGACGCCTTCGCCTGACCAGCCGTAAGAGCCGAAAGCGGAGACGACTTTGCCCTGGTGAACAATAGGATTCATTGAGACAGCAACGTCCCAGATTGGAGGAACAGCGTCGCCGTTGATTGTGTTTGTGCCGAGAAGGACACCATCAGCTGTTGCGATTGCGTCCATGATTTCGCCCTTGAGGCCTCCGTAGTTCTGGATGTTGACGTTGAACATCTTGATCTTTGCATCTGGGCACTTCTCCATGATGCCGGCCTTGATTTCCTCAGCCATCTCTGTTGTGTATCCATATGCAGAGGCATAGACCATGACGACTTCTTTGCCTTCGTGCTTAGGAAGAGGCTTGGACCAGTTTCTGTATGTCTGGATTGTCTCCTTGATCCTGGCGTCGAGGACTGGGCCGTGGCCGAGGCCAATAAGCTTGATGTCGAGATCCAAGATCTTATCTGTTCCCTTGATGACGTACTCCTTGAATGGGCCGAAGATGGCTGTGTAGTAGTATAGGAGGGCATCCTGGTAGCCTGCCTCTTCTTCTTGTGGGAGCTGTGAGATGAGGATGGACTTCTTTGGCGAATAATGAGCGCCGAAGGAGTCGCATGTGAACAATGTCTTTTCTTCGACGAGATATGTGTACATTGAGTCTGGCCAGTGGAGGAATGGGCATGAAATGAATCTAAATGTCTTTCCTCCGAACTTAAGCTCGCCAAGCTCCTCAGCGGACTTGCTTGTGAATTCATGGTTGATGATATCCTCTAAATACATCAATGCTGTCTTTGATCCGACAACTGTGAGTTCTGGGATAAGCTCAACCATCCTCTTGATAGAGCCAGAGTGATCTGGTTCTGTGTGATTTGTGATTAAATACTTGATCTGGTTGATATCACCAATAACACTCTTGACTTTCTCGATGTACTCCTCAAAGAATCTTTCCTTAACTGTTTCAACGAGAACTGCACCTTCTGGTGTTTTGATAAGATATGCATTATAGGTTGTTCCGTACTTTGTCTCCATGACAATGTCGAAAACGGCGAGATCAGAGTCAAGAACACCAAGCCAGTAGATGTCTTCTGTCAGCTGCTGGATTTGGAGCATTTAATTTCAAAAATGAAGTGACTGTATCGTTTTTTCTCTATCTCAAATAAATATGAAAGAATATATTATTTAGTGTATTTTTATGAAGAAAGTTCAGTTCCTCTCAAATATTTTTTTAAGAAAAATTCTGTTTGGTCGATTTTACTTTTAAACTCGTTTTATATTGATACTCTATAATATTTATCTGTTTTTGTTTAAATTATTATTTATAAAAAATCATTATGATTTATATTAGCTTATGAAAATGCGTATAAGTTTTTGCTTAAATTTGGAAATTGAAAAAGATAAAACGATGAAAAAATGATATCAGTCAAGCCGCTTTTTGGTTCTCAATCTAATCAGAATTTTGAATTGGTCTGGTTTGTTACATTGAATTAGTTTTATGCATTTTTTATTCCAAGAAATATTGTGAAAATGATTCAATATGTTTTCTTTTTTGATATTTCACGGGCTTAATTCGATAACAAAAAAAATTACAGAAATATTGAAAATCTCACAAAATATTTACTCTTTGTATGATATTAATTAATAATCTTGCAATAATTTTGAAATGTTCGTTTTAGATGATAGAAGACCCCATTTAATAAAATATGTTATATTTAAGCTTTATATATTATATAAATTTCATATTTATGATTTCCTAAAAATTAAGGGGTTGTATCTTCTGAAACTTAAACACTTTAAGTTGGTCACTTAAAAACACAGGATCCGCAGGTACTTAGCGTTCAAATAATTTGAAAACTATGGGCTATAGGATGGGTCTTATTGGATTCCTGATTATGGATAGCAATATTGAAATTATTACGACATAAAAAATTATGAACATATTCATATAAATAAATGCAAAAAATGTATAGATCTCCTATAATATATAACTGTGGCCAAGGCCAAACCGTTATAATTCATTTGTGTCATGTGACAACTTTGAACCCCAGCCGATGTTTCTCACGGTGATATTGCATTATTCAGCCTGTTTCGAATGACCTACTATAAAAAAATTCACAAAAAGATGCTTGGAGAAATTTGATGAAACATTTTATTCCATGTTAATTCGATATAATTCTGTGTTTTCTGTAGTTTCTGCATCATCGGTTGCATGTATTGACTGGTTATGGCCAGATTCACCTTTGGTTACATTTTTGGAAAATGTTTTCAAACTTGATCAAATATTGTATTCACTTATAATGCAAGGTATATAAGTAATTATGAAGTGAATTCGAATGAGGGCGATTTTCTACGTCGTTAATTCTTCAAAATTTGGATTCAAAACATTATGATTTAACAACATTTGTATGATTAAGAATCTGATATATAGATAGGAATACTAAGCTATATACCTATTTAAATCAGATATTTTTGACCAAAATTTCAAAATATCATATTGATAAAAAAAATCTGATTTAAATGGATATATAACATCAAGTATCTTTCAGTATGCTATGCATCGAATAATGAATATAGTTCAAAATCGATATTTTAAAATATCAGCAATTCTTGATTTAAATGGATATATAGCATCATATAGCATCATGTCTTTCTGTATGCTATGTATTGGATTGTGTATGATGAGTTAAATCTAGATTTTTTATATTTGTCAATTGTGTGTAAATAGATAAAAACGGTTTTACATGGAAATATCGGATTTTTTCAGAACGAGTCGCAATATTTTG
>MRSU01002096.1:0-15547 GCA_008369845.1 Trichomonas gallinae | reverse complement strand
GGATATGTGGTCTAAATATCGTTGTTGGGATACATCCTCTATATCTAGAATGACAAGTAGCCCGCATCATATACTACTATTCATTCAATATTAACTAATTAAATTTAAGGATTTACTCAGCAAGACAGCTATGGCCTATAATGCAAATTGAACAAATTCTGCAACTAAATCAAACATATATATTTTATATTTGATTGTGACAAATAATTAAAATTTTTGACACGTAAAATGTCAAACATGAATAATTGTCAGATATTTTTAAAGGTACTCCAAATGTTCAAGTCATTTTCGATTAAATCTACGCCAAAATATTTTTGGCTTCCATCGAAAATAGATTTGCTAGCATGGGTTATTTATTGTGTATATGCATTTACACTAATATTCTATGTTAAAAGGTTTAAACAATATAATTATTTCGCATTTTATCAGGATGCTCTCAATTATTATGTAAGTGCCAATTCTAAAATAACAAATACAACACAAACAGCGTTAAAGAATATGATGCCATCGTTCAATTTATTTACTTATTATGAAATGATCTTTATAAAAATGTTTGGAAACAATATTGAGCTCGTTCAAATGACAAGTACAACAATAATATCCTTCGTTTCATTATATCTTTTCCATCGTTTTCTTAATATTTATAATCTATCGAATAATACTGTTATTTTAACAATTTTGTTCTGTTTAGGTCCATTTCAAAGCACAATTTACCGATTGACACCAACAAGCGATAATATGTTCTTTTGTTTAATATTATTCACATTCATTTTCTATAAAAAAGGTAATTTCATTCCAGCATTGATATCAGCAAGCCTTTCTATGATCTGTAGAGTTGAAGGATTCTTCTTTTTCATAATTGTAATATTTTTATATATATTCAGAAAGAGATTATTGCATTTTGCAATAAGTTTATATGTATTTACAATGATGGTAGTATTACTGTTCTTCACGAAAGTTTATACAAAAGATCTTTTGCAAAATCTTTCATTTGCTGTTCCAATGGAGCAAATGATTCAGACAATTCCATGCTATGATCTATACAAACTATTCTCAAAGATTGATAACTTAAGAACAATTCATGGACAATTAGTTCAAATTGTTCTTAATTTTATCTGTATTTTTGCGTTACTAGATAAGAGTGGTCCAATATTCTTTGCATGTTTAATTTGGTTTATTTTATCGTTATTTATTATAGGAGAATTACAAGTTCGACTCATGATGCCTTTTGAGTCAATTGCTGTTATTTGCGCAATAGATAGTTTACTCTCAACATCAAATAAGACCAAATATTTATTGATTCCATTCTTAATTATTTATTTACCTGCATCAGTAATTTACATTTCGAATGTTGTAGCAATTATGAATAGCAATGCAAGAAAGCTTTTCACACATATTTAAAATTAATATTTTTTATAAATTGTTAAATTAAACAAATTAGTTTTATAACTTATATTTTAACATTCAGCTCAGAAATATGTGTTATAACATGTAAATTACTCTTTCTATATCTAAAATGATTTTTCATGATTGATAATTTCATTTTTTCAAAAACCATTTAATGGAGTCTGACCCAGTTAGCAGTGCTCAGTCCATCCCAGACATGATCAAGAACGACACACTCATCGAAGTTCTAGACCAGGACCAGTTATGCAAGTGTTTGAAGCACATTCTGAATGATCATTCATATAATTGAACCTTGATTAATAATAATGTTATAGAGAATCCGAATCACATTCAAAATACAGATTAAAATGCATTGTTTTCGAAATGCGACATTATTTTAAGGCTACAGAAAAGACTTGCAGCTCCAAATCTGTTTCTAGGTTCATCTAATATCCAGAAGACTCAGTGAATAAATGTAATTGCTTGTGGATGCAAATGAAAAATATTTTTTAACAAATTAATGCTACTATTTTCGAATATGAATCTTATGACGACTTTGTGACCCAAATATTTGAACTATAAGCATTGAATGTTAAATTCATTATGTCACAACATTTTTGTTGATATCTTTAGTTGAAGGTGAATAATATTGCTGTAGAAAAAGTATTAATGTAAGTTTCCGATGTGTAAAATCAGTTTTTTTCATGTTTGAAATAAACTCTGATTATAATGAAAATTTCAGAATTGCAATGCAATCAATATTTGCTGGTTTCGTTGATGGAGCATTCATCCATTTATCAAACACGCAAAAAGAAGACGTAAATCCATATTTTAAAGAATTCGAAAATTCAATATCTAAATTATATACATTTGGAAGAACAACTTGGATGATTCATTGCATATCCAATCGATTTTCGGATTACAATCCTATCTATACATATAATATTTACTTTAATGAAATGCATTCGTTTAAAAATAAAACAGTTGACGAATTCATTCAAATAGCAAGTGGTAGGTGTTCATCGCACGAATATATTAATGCTAACAAAACAAAATTAATCGACATATTGAACAAAATCAGATTTAATTATCAAGATTTTTACCATATATTCTATGAAGAAGTACAAGTTATACTCCGAGAAATCGGATTTCAGCAAGTATTTCAGGTTTTAGGCGAGAAATCGATTTTCTTATTCGAAGATTTAAACGCAAATGATATAAAAAATTCGAGATATACAATAAGTTCCCCATATGATGTAATATTTATACCTCAAAATCTTGAAGCAACTTTAACATTCCAATCAATTTTTATTCAAACCTATTTATTTCCAAATAAGCTGCCAAAAATGCCTTCAGGGTGGATCTGTTCACTTACAAATTCATGTTTAGCAATGAGATCTACAATTATCGATGTATTTAACCAAGCAGTGAAAGAATATCTTGTATCATACGATTTCGATAATTTCAAGTACATATTTGAACTTATTCCAACTTTGTATGTTCCAATATTATTAGCAAATTACAATATCATTAAATTAGACTTGAAAAATTATTTAAGACTGCTTGTTCACCAGAATGACAACGTTTGGGGCACCAGAGCATTTAATAGTCTTGTCAATGATGCAAAGCTTGCCATTCTTTGCTCTGAACTTTCAAATTCGTCAGTTGATACAGATAACTTTCTTTCTCATTCATTTCCGTACTATTGCCGTAACTTTTTGACACAAGAAAGCTTAATGCAGTTTGATTCACGCGATTTCTTCTTGATTTCTTCAGAAGATGCAAAAATTGATTTCGATTTCGTTTATTCATATCGTTGTTTCCGAGAATTCTTATCAGTATTTGATTCAACAACTGTAACACCTCAAATTGTTCAATCATTTGAGAAGATTAAATCATATCTACAAAAAATCGATAAAGAAATTTGCTCACAAATAGCTAATGACTTGTTCTCACTAATATTCTTGCAAAAAGATTCCAAATACATTTGCCACGCAGGAATTGCGCAGCTCCTTGTCCATACAATTGATGAATTTACTGATCTTCCGCTTGTTAGACAAGCAATATTATCATTAAACACAGGAATAACAGGTATAACTAGTGCTGACATATCTTCATACTTCTTGGGCGGCAAAAACGCTTTGATTAAATCAATTTCAGAACGTGATTGGGAAACAGCAAGAAAAATCGTTAAAACATCAATAATGTACAAAGATTATTATGACACAGCTGTTGGCGTTTATGGATTAGTTACAAATGACTCAAATTTCGAAATTTCTCAGTCACATATTAATACAATTAACTTAGAATACGGATTTTCATCCCAAAATGCTTTAGACTCTCTTAGAAAATCGAAGCAAATATATCCACACCTCACAGAACCGATAGATCAAAGAATTTCGATAATGAAGAAATCAAATCCTTTGTATTGCTTAGATAATGAGTTTAAATATGCGATAATCAAAACATTAGTCACAGAACTCGACGAGAACGCATATGACTTCTTGCAACAAAGGAAAGGCGAAGCTTTCGCAGATTTGTTCTCATTGACATCATCATTATCAAGTTTTATCCAATACATTAATTTATATTCGCGCTGTTTGTTCTCCGGACAGTGCAAATCAATATCTTTAAGTATTTTGCAGCCACTTAGAAACAGTCTCGCGAATGGTTTTATATCTGACGCAAAGAATTTATGTGAAGTATTCCACATAAATTTGTTCGAATATGTTATTGAGCATTTCAGCGAGTTTGAGTTAACAAAAGAATTCATTGAAGAATACTACAATGAATATCCTTTAGTATGCTCTACAATAGCATCAACCAATTTCCCAACAATGTCATTTTCGAATATTTCATTGTCAAAAATTTCGCAAAATCTTGACTACAAAAGTGACACAAATATTTTACTGTCAAAAAATCCTCAAAAATTTGACTCGAATATTTTATTATCAAAAGACGTTGATATTAATCTTCTCGATGATTATTTGTATTGTAACCCTCCTTACAGCATCAACCAGATACTTAACAAATACTACAATGAAATCAATGAAGACGTGATTATATATGTATCTGAATTCGTTGAAGCGTTTGGCGAAAAAATTGACGAAAGAATCAAGAAACTAAGATTGAGAAAGGAAATAGAGAAGCTTTCAAAGATAGGCAGCAATGAAGAAATCATTGCTAATCTTGCTTCTAAGAACAAGAAAGAAGCTTTGTTCGATTTTCTTCACGCAAATGATACAAAAGAATTTTTTGACATTGCGATGTCGAACGGAGCAGGACTGAGGAGGCAGCTGATAGATGAGTTTCCCCACTACCTCAAGTACTACATAAACATGCTGCCAGATTTGTCATCGAAAGTTTCGGAAGACGACAAAAAATTCATCAATTATTTTAATTCACTTCCACAAAAAATCAAAGAAACTTGCGAAAAAATGGACAAAAACTCATTGGTTAATTATCTGGTAAATGATGAGGAATATTGCATGAATATAACTGAGAAATCAAAGGATTTATTAACAGATAACGATTTCGTGAAAATCATCAAAAAAGAAAGAAACATTGACGACTTTGTGATAATCTGCCACAGGATCATGAGGTTCGCTAAAGAAGCTATAGAAGACTCCTGCATTTTCGTAATCGAGAAATATATAGAAAACGTCAGTGTCGACAGTTTAGAAAAAGAATTTTTCGAGCAAACCCACGCAATCAAAATTATTCATTTTCTCGATGATTTCGGACTCGAAAGCCCAGTCTTCAAAGCTTTTGCACAGACACTCTATAGATCACCTTTCTCTTTATTCGGCCAACCTTATGTTTTCAAGAAAGGATCAACAGACGTTCAGTTAATTCTGTTCAAACTCGGCTTGGATCATGTTTTCTTCAAACTCGAGAATACTTTCGAATTCGATGCAGACCAATATGTTACTGCCATGTCAGTAATTTTGCTCAAGATCGGCTTCTTCCATGAAGCCAGAATTTATATTCAGAACCACATGAAGACTCATCCAGGATATGATATATTGGAGTCGCTGAAATCATCAGTTTACATTTCAGACATTTCTCCAATGATGATCGATAACACTTCATTTTGTTCACCAGTGATAAGATACTTCATACACTATAGTTTCGTTAACCACGATGTTGTCAGAGTTGTCTGCATCACACCGCCAGAGAATTTAGTCGCAGAAGAATCATTCATTGGTCTCGCAATTTATCAACATGTTCATGGCGTCGCGACTCAAAAACCCACGAGATTGCCAACCAAAAAGAACGTGAGAATCGATTATATAGAGTACTGCGGCAATTTCCTTAGATCCATCCTTCAAATGCCTCACTCCATCGAAACGTTTTTGTCGTATGGAAGCTATAATAGCGCGTTAACACAATTATTGTCTGACGCTCTCGATGACAAAAAAGCCGCTATTAGGAATGCAATCAACCAAACAATTGTGTCTAACACATTCAAGACATTCCTCATCGAGTTGAATAAGGTGGACCCAGCGAGAATGCTGACG
The DNA here is from genome assembly GCA_008369845.1 of Trichomonas gallinae. NCBI lineage: Eukaryota > Parabasalia > Trichomonadida > Trichomonadidae > Trichomonas > Trichomonas gallinae. Next base: position 9,641 of record MRSU01002096.1, on the reverse strand, counting down.
CAAGGCATCTGGGAATATCTTCTTGAATTCTCGAGAGAAAAGAAATTACATTTGTTGTTGATAGAAATATATTTGTCACTCAATAATCGCGTTGAAGCTGCCCATGAATGTCTGGAAGCTTACAAAGCAGCAGAGTCTGCTTCAATGCAGTTATTCTTCCTGGGAAGCGCATTGAACAATCTCATAGAAGTGAAGTATTCCACTGAAGATGGCCATTCACCGCTTTCTGCCTATGACGAGAATATTATTATCGTTGCTGAGATACAGAAAGAGTTGTGCGAGAGAGCTTTAAGGAGCGGAATGAGGAAGTGCCCAGATCTATTGAGTGGTGGCGAACTTGTCATAGAAGCGTGCGCATTGTGCGTTAAACTCAGAGAGCCGGCCCTGTATGCCAAAATATTAACAATTTTCCAGCCGCAAGTTTCGCCTGTTAAAATTGTCGATTATATGTTGAAGACTGATAAAACAGTTTCCATTCAACAGATATATGATGGAATAAGCGATATTTATGGCGAAACAGGTGTCAGGGCACTTTTGAACATTCTTTCGCGCTCAAAACTTTTCGAAAAAATCCCAGAACTCATCGTTAAAAGATATGCATCTGATTCCAATCCTAAGAAGATCATTAGACTCCTTATTGAATTCGATGACTTAATGACAGCAGTAGCATTGATAGATTCGACACCAGATACTGATGAGTTTTTGCCTCTCCTTGCTAAAAGAGCAGCAGAACTAGGAAAAGTTGATACACTTAATGTTATTTATACTAGAATGAAAAAACGAAAATTAATCAGTAAGAAATAGATTTTGTTTTTATTATAAATTGTTTGTTTTCATGAATTTTAATATAGTTTTTGAGTTGAAACATAATAATTTTTATCAATTCACTGAAGAATATTCGAAAAGAAATTTATTTTCGGAAACAACAATTTTTTTGACTATATTATATTATAACATTATGATTTCCTTGACTAGAATCTGTACTTTTTATAAATCCCAAAAAAAAATATTGTTTTCAATTCAGTTTAAAGCAAAATAATGATCATTGTAAACACTACCATGCTATAAAAAGAGAAAAAATCTTACTATATTCGACAATAAAATATATATTTATTTTTTTGATTCATTTTCTGAAAGCACGATAAAGGAAAATGCCAACAACAGCAGCAAATCCGGCTGTTATTCCACCAGCGACGAGTAATTTAGCAATTCCATCGTCTTGTGGCTTTTCTTTAACTGATTCATGAGCTTCAGCAGATTCATGTGCTTCAGCAGCCTTTGCAGCATATTCAGCGGCAACAGCTTCTGGATCGAAGAACTCGAAGCTTGAATCCAACTCACGAGCCTTCTTTAACAAATCTTTAGCTTTTTCTATATCTTGTCTGCAGCCAACACCTGCTGCATAATGCTTCGCTATGCCGACAATGGCAAAGAAATAGTCAGGCTGGACCTGCAAGATGGTTTCGAAGAGCTTGAAAGCATTTTCGCCGTTTTCTTTCGAATAATGTGGTTCATGGACAGGAGACAAAATCTCTGCCATAGCATTAATGGCATCAATGATTCCAGCTTCAGCACCTATATGTAAATAAGCTAAAGCCTCGTCTAAATCGCCTGTTTGAGATAATAATAATCCAAGAACGAAAGCGCATTGCGGGTCTTTGAAGAGTTCAACTGTGTGTGTGAGCAACGCCTGTGCTTGTGATAACATTATTTTGTTGCCGTGGCCTAGCATTATTTTAGAAATTGTTGCAACAGCTGGTGGATAAAGTGTGTCCGCTGATCTTTGGAGTAAAACTTGTGCCATGCCCAATAATTCTTGAATTTTATCTTCTGCTGTCACTTGTGTTGCTAAATTTTGGAAATAAAGGAAAGCGTTGAAGCAAGACTGTGGATCCATTAACTTTTGGTCTTCTGATTCCTCAAGGATTGGAAGTGGCCACTCTCCGTTTGTTTCTTTTGTAAATCTATGAATATTTTTGGATTTAGACTGTACTTTTGTGTAATTCTTAACAGGACTGAAGAACTTTCCTGCAAAGAATGGTGGCTGCTTAGTAACACCGATATAAATGCACTTGTTATTGCAAGTCAATTCAACTCTCAACAAATCCTCGTTGAAACCTTCTGGGAACTCGAATGAGATATCAAAGTGATCCTCAAAATCCTCAAATGTCCACTCAAACGCTTTCAATAGCTGTGGATCAATAACTTCCTGCATCAGAATTATTTTTACATGTCAAGAAGTCAAATTTTAGGCAAAAATCGCAAACTGTAGGTTAAGAGTTTTGGACTGGATGCAGCTCATATGTCATTAATAAATAGAAATCTTACTGGAACAATGATATCCTTATATATAATGGTCTAAAAAAAGAATATATATATTATTAACCTTATTTTTCGAGAGATTCATCATTAAGCAAAAGTCTCATGTGATGCTACAAAATAGATCGCATTATTAATGCAAAATAATATGATACACAAACTAGTAGTATAATAGTTTAACTGGAGAAAAAAGATGATACTTGAGAAGATAAAATAAGATTAAAAATCTCCTTCATTGGAGAGTCTTTACTCTTGATTAATAACATATATATGTTGCGAAACAATTTAATAAACGAATTATATGATCTAAATAGGACTGAAGTTACTTCAATTTCAATGTATATACTCTAATTTATGGTTTGAAGTTTATGAATCGTAAAATCTCGTCACTTTTTAAATTCAATTTTTTGATTAGTTTACAATATAAATTACTAATGTTGTCTTTCTCTACATCTCAGTTTGTTGAGACGCTGTTTAAGACACAATTATTGTATTACAGTGACCACACAGACTTTTTATTGAGTCAGCTACATGATCTTCCAAACAAAATTGAAGTTTCGAAATTTATTTTCTCAATTATGTCCAAACAACAAGGAAAAGAAAAGGAAACTGCATTATTAATCTACATTAAATATATATACAATAATCATTCCATTTTTGATGAATTAGATCAGACAGAAATTTTCGATATTTTTCAAAAATTAGTTACAGAAACTTCCATGAATTACAACTTCGATTTTTACAACCTTCTAATGGAAGTACTGCTGTTAATCATTTCAAAACTCATAAAATATTCTCCAAGTTCAATTTATTCATCAATTATATCATGGAACAAGTCTATATCGCCATTAGCTCTTGTAAGTTGTTCGATAATACATCAGAATTACATTGGTAATACAATTTCAAAATTAACAGAATCTATGGATCCTTCCGAATTACTTATTTCTGCATTAAATGGCTTTTTCAGCAGACTTAAATACGCCCATTTAGATAAAAATACACAAGAACACTTCGAAAGAAAAAAAATGATCACGGAATTGCAAAATTTCATCGAAAAATACATATACAAGTACCAAATTCCGATGATAAAACTTATTGGATCTATTATTGAATTCTTAGATGTCAACAAATCTATAGATTTTTGTTATAATATCAAATCTATTCTCAAAGAAGATCTTGAAGGCAATGATGTGAATGCACGCATAGCAATAGCAACAGCTATTTCAAAATTACCAACATCTGATGACCATTCTACTTTTAATTCATTTGAACAAATTAAATTCTTCTTTCCTTTATTCTTTAGAACCGCAGAAGATGCTGGTGGTCTTATATTCAAAAACTCCCATGACTTTCTTGCTCCACGTATTAAAAATGACCAAATTAAAAATTGGATCAAAACAAATTTCGAACAAAGCAGGCCTTTATTGGGTACTTTGATGATATCATCCAAATATGATATATTTAGTTTAGATGAAATCTTTCAATCTTTCTCGAAAGAAGCAAATCAGAATATATCTGATGCAATTATCTACATTGCCGCTCACAAAAGTCATCTCCTGATACAAAATGATCTTTTGATCCCAAAATCAACGAAGTTGATATTAGAATGCTTCCAAAAATTTGGAGAAAATTCAGTTGAAAAATTCACCCAAGCTTTTTTGAAATTTACTGAAGCATGCAAAAGCAATTGGAGGCAATACATCATATCAGTCATAGAGTCACACGATCCATATTCATCCAATTATATTATCAAAGCAGTTACTTCTGGTTTGAGCATGATATTAACATTAAATCCAAATGTTATCATTCCTAAAATTGACAAAAACGTTCTTGTCAGAAAATTCGCGCAAAATTTAGTTAAATTTGTTTCATCGCCTGATGATATCAAAAAGGACATTGTGACAATTCTAAAAATAATGCAATGCTCATTCCAAGAGAAGACACTTGAATCAAATCAAAGGAAAACTATTATGCTTTATGAAGTTTGTGATTATTTTGTTCCTAACGAAATAGCTGATGATGTTCAAGCAGAAGTTTTATCAAGATATGATGAAGGATATGAGCAAAGTATTGTCGCTTTGGCATTGAACTCAAGTATTCCTGTTAATGACAAAATCGCAACAAAAGCAGAATCATTGAATCCTTTCAACATGGACAGATTCTTGGCATTTTATGAAGTCTCATGCTACAAGAATCCGAGTGCTATCAGTAGATTCTCAAACAAAATAACTGATATTAACAAACCGCCAGGATATTTCTCGAAATATATCTACAAACAGCAAGTTTTAATTACAAATGATATGATTAACAAAATTTTACTGAGAATGACTGAAGTAATGATGAAAATAGAGCCACCACATGCACAGCAGCTTTTATCTTTATTCGAAAAATATTACGAAGAATCAGAAAATAGTGAATTGTTTTTGAGAATTTTGTTTGAAAAATGTCATAGTTCAAAATTAAGTATTTCGAATGATTTGGAACAAAAAATCTTGAAATCGGAGTTTTTCGTTAAATGTTTACCGAATTTCGTGAAAGTAATCGATAGAACAGAAGAAAATATGGCATCGGCATTGCATAATATGATCGAATCTATTTCAAAAGATGAAAAAATCATAGATTTCGCAGAAAAATTCGCTGAATCTTCATTTAAGGTTGAACAAAAGGCAGATTTTAACAAGTATATTGAAATATTCATGGAATGGGATCTAATGAATCCAAATATATTGTCTTTTCTTTCAATTGTTTGCATTTATTTTGAAAATATCGATTTCGAAAGATTTATTGATTTGTTTATAATTTTGTTGAAGTTAACAATGAACAAAAACGAGAAAATCAGGAAGTATTCAGTGAAATCACTTTCTAACATATTCAAAATCCCAGAAAAAGACGAACTGGACTTTAAACTCGAAAAAGGAATTTATTCCGACTTGATCAGAGTATTTTATAATGAAATTAATCAAAAATTATCAACAGAAAAGATAAAAGATATTACATCAAAAATAACATCATCAGATCCAAATATTGCTTACATTCTCTGGATCTACAGCAATATATTAACAAAAGGAATCGAATATGCCCAAGAAAACAATAGCATTTTCGCATATGTTCTAAGTTCAAACAAAAACAATATGATGTATTATTCCGAGAAAATTCTAGATGTAATTCTTAAAGGAGATGATGAAAGCACTAGGTTCTGTTTAGAGAAATTAATTGAATGCAATAGCAGCGACATGTCTTATAAATTCGCAAAATGTCACGCGAATTACAAGATCATCAGTGAATTCTCTAAATTATTCGTCAAGAGGCTTGGAGAAAATAATTTTGAAGAAACAAAGAAAAGATGTATTTATAGTTTCGTTTTAGCTTTCGTGGATTCCAATATCGAATACTCAACAAGATTCTATGTTTTATGGCTTGTTATCTTTTTATCAATTTCTTTTGTTCAGTTTGGTGAAGATATCTTCTGTTTTGATTTTGATTTGATCGACAAAGTTTTTGCATTGTTTGGTGTCAACCCGAAGAAACTCACAAAGAATGAAATAATGAATCGCAATTTATTTGAATGCTTATGCGAGTATTACGCGAAATACATAGAAAAACTTAGAATTGATGACCTTTCTTGCTTCTTTGATCCAATTTCAGAATTATTTAAATTCGACGATAAATTCAAAGTTGACCGTAATTTTATGCCTTTCTTTAGATCATCTACTGTTTTGATTCTAAGCAATATATACATGATCACTCACAAACCGATTTATGCAGCAAAATTCGGAGAGCTTTGCTTCGATGCAAAGGACAGCACGTGCAGATTCCTATCAACATATTTCTCGAATCAGTTCGATATCAATGTATTGAATAATCTCCAGAAGTATCCAATGAGCGCAATTTTTCATGTTATAAATCGCTCGCTAATTAACCGCTCATCCTCAGTCAACGAGCGCGTGAATTTGTTGACATTTTACTGCAAGATTATACCATGCATGGAGCCGAATGAAATTTGCAAGATTTTAGACACAGATGTACATATAACTCGTCACTTGGATTTCATTTGTGAGGCTTCCAGTTTTGCTGACAGAATTGGCTATGACATAATTTTGGATGCAATAGACAGTATATATACAGCTATGAATGATATAAGCTTGTTCTTGACGATGTGCAGCGAAATTTCTATCTGCAAGATTTTCATTTTATCAGTTAACAAGAATGAAACTGTCAGAACGAAAGCAATCCAACTTTTATGCAAGTTCTCTAACGTGGAAGATGAAGATAAGATACTTCAAGGACTCAGCACGAAACTTGAACCTATGGAATTAGATAACATAGCATGCGCTTTCATCAGATGGGCTGAAATTCATCCAGTTAACTTTAGAGTTTTGCACCTGATCAAAAAGTTCGTCGAAGTACTGAAGGGAAGTACAAATGTTAATGTTAACAAAGTTGCATACAAACTGCTCCTTGATTTACTCAACAAGAATGACAAGAATCAGCAAGATATAATCAGAATTATGACAATTTTGCTTTCTAATCAACAAATTACATAGATGAAGATATTTTTTATTTGTTATTTGCATGTTTTAGATAAAATTTTCAATATTGGGAACTACTTATTAAAAAAAAGTTTCAATATTTCACAGTTTAGAAAAAAATATTGTGATTCACTGAGACTATTGTTAACAATTTTAATAATAAGTTGAATTATCCATAAAAAGGCTTGATAAAACATAAAATACAAAAATTTTGTTGTTGTAAATCTTGTTGCAATTGCGTTCGCTCTTGCAATCCTTTGTCCAATTTCTCATAGTTAATATTTTGTACTAATTTAATGAGTCCAACGACTTCAAAGCCAGCAAATAATATCATAGGAATAGAAAGTTTTGAATCCCAGTCCGAATTTATAATTTTGCTATTAAAGAAGTCTGTTGAAGGTTTTTGGGGATAAATTTTTTTTATCATTCGATTGATACTTCCTTTTAAGTGATATTTCGAAAACAGAACAGGTTGAATGTTTTTAATATGCTTGACATTGATATTAAATTCCTTTTTCAGAATATTTTCAATCCTATCCTTTATCATGTCAAATACAACAAATTCGTGGTTCATAAGAAAGTTTTTGATTAAAGGAGAGACATGTTTGAAAGAAATCAATATACAGACTTTTGATGTGCACATTTGGATTAAGGCGATTTTTTCGCGATTGAATAGTCCCACTTTGATACTCAATGCTATTTAGGATATACAGACTGAATATATCCAATCGTTCCTTCAAAATCTCAAAATTTGATTTGACAAAACAAACTTCAGTGAATTCACTTGGGAAAAACTCAAAAAGTTTTGAATGATCTGCTGGTCAGTATCCATCAATGCAATCCAAACCTCTTTTTAAATACTGGGAGTCAATTTTGTCCATTTTATAAAATTAATTTTTTTCAATGATGCGACAAGACAACCTCTCAAAAAGTTCGTATCGTTGTTCTCAAATACAAAGTTTATTCTTATTGTTATGTTCTGTTTATTCGTGTCGAAATGGCATAGAAATCTATGCATTAAATTGGTTATATGAAAATTGTCAAAAAGTTAAAAAATGACAGATTTGGATTGTCATATACCATCTTCACTTTTTACTACTTTTTGACACATAAAGTTCTATGGATGAATTGCAACATAAATGTCGAATGATGGTGTGTCGAAAAAAGATCTTGGTAAGAATTTTTAATTTTTAGATTGATTCGCACATTCTTTATATTTATTTTATTTAGGATATACAGACTGAATATATTTGTAGGTAAATATATTTATGGCAGTCAATAGACATTAAAATTCATAGTTTTTTAAATAATAGTAAATATTGGCTTGTAAAAATTTACACGTCATTTTTAATAGTTTACATGCCATTTTTAATAATTCTTTTGACAAATCAAAATTCATATGAATGATAAAAAAAGTCGCGATTTGGAAAGATTTGAGCAATTAATGCTCAGTCCACTCGGTACTTTTTTGAAAGAATTCACAGAAAGCAGAGATTGTCCTGCAGAGTATGCGAATTGTTTTCAGAATTTTAGATTTTTTATTGAATCTAACAATAATTCAGAAAAGACATCATGGGAGCAAAAGTTAGTTTCGATATGTAATTCAATAGCCAATAGTATTGGCGAATCACCGATTTCATATTTATTTTTGCAATTTTCTCATGATATTTATAAATTTAACAGAATTAAGCAGCAGGTAACCACATTCACCGACTACCTGAATGAACTAACAGAAGAATTAAAAGAATATTTACAATTAATACCCGATAATTATTCAGAATTTGTTAAATTCGATGCTAAAGAGCAAAATCTACCAAAATATTTCCCAGATATTGTTAAACCAGAGGCAGAAAACGTCACTGAAAATGATAAAAAATTAATCGCTATGCATTTCGAAAGTTTCAAAACGGATAATGAAATCATGCAGTTTGTTGATATCTTAAGAAGATGTGGAGAAATTACACCAGCTAAATCAAATGATTTTACATTAACTTTTCATGATCTTGATCCATATACAATTAGCCAGCTTAAAAAGCAATTGATGATTGATCCAACAAAATATGACGTTCCACAATGAGTTTTGATATTTCAAATTAATTATTTTCATTTAATCAACTGTTTGATTAATTTCAATTACCAGAATTCAACACATTGCTTTACTATTACTAATTTATGAACAATAGCCCAGAAATTTTAAATTCAAAATCACAATTCATGAATATTCATCATAAACAGTTTGATATTGTGCGTGTATTGCATATAAAATATCATACCGATCATTAATCGAACGATATTCAAAAATTAAATGATTGAAATATTTATATCTCATCAAACATCATCAAATAATGGACCATTAAAGTTTTCTACTTCATTTTCTCTAATTTGATTGTTTTAAATTCAGCAAAAAATAAATTATAAAATATTTGTATTTTTTTATTTTAAAATTCACAAATATTTACTCCACTAATGACAATTTTCTAATAGTTTCGTTGTGTAAGCAAGATGAATTGCAAAAAAAAAAAAAAATTGCAATATTGTAAAAAAAAAAATGCTGCATATAATATATTGACCGAACAGCTGTGATATAATTACTGATGATAAATGAAATTTTATTTCTAACAATAGTATTGCAATATATAAAAATTAACAATGATAATGAGTTGGACGACTAAGTTCAAGGATTCCATTGTAGAGTTGTTTGGGCGGAGGCTTATATGTAGATAAAAGTTCAATGATTGATTCATCACAGTTGCGATTCTTTGCAAAATCAACATAACTATGAGTTTTCTTGCT
>MRSU01002095.1:0-11796 GCA_008369845.1 Trichomonas gallinae | reverse complement strand
TTCCAGTCCACAGATATCAAGTACATGTATTTAACGCAATATCTCGAATCTGAATGCAGAATCCCTACTGCATGTCAAATCACTTCATATTCAATGAACTATAACATATTCCTTGTAGCCGTTTTCATTTATATGTAATAGAGATTTGACAGAATTTTTTTATTTAGACAAAAAGTGACATTTTTACAAATGCTAAAGTTTAAATTTATCCAATGAATTCATCACATTAAATATATCCTATGATGGAGTTGATGATGTTCATATACCAGAAGGGATTACAAAAACAGATTATGCGAAAATTGTCGTTGAAACGGGTTTTAAATCTTTGCCCTATTCAATATTTAGATATTTCAGCAATGTTGCTGAGATAGATTTACCTGATTCTATTGAATACATTGATGATCTAGCTTTTTCTTCTACAAAAATAAAATATTTGAGAATCCCTAAAAATCTTTCTTCAATTTCTGCACAAAATCCATTTGATGATCCAACATATTTAGAATATATTGATGCACCTCCTGATTGCGTAGGTTTTAAATCGATTGATGGAGTTTTGTTCAATAAAAACATGTCAAAACTTATCCAGTTTCCTCGTGCAAAAAAACTGACAAAATATATTGTTCCAACTGAAGTTGAAATTATTGATTGGGCAGCATTTCGAAGTTTAAGCTACTTGAGAGAGGTAGTTCTGCCTGAAGCAGCAAAATTTATAAATTCAGGAAACTTCAATAATATGGGATCAATATTAAAATGTATTATCGTCCTTAGGAATAATTTTTCACCTACTTTAGAATTTCATACGAATGTTTTTGGAAATACTGTATTCCAATCGAAAGACATCAAGTATATGAACTTAACGCAATATCTCGAATCTGAATGCAAAAAGCCTACTACATGTCAAATAACAGCATATTCAATGAATTATAACGTTTTGCTTGTAGCTGTATTCATTTATCTTTGACATATGTTTTAAGTTTATTTCATTAACTTTATGATGTGTTATATGAATATTTAATATATTTTAATAGATTTGACATATAAGTTGCCAAAAGTGACATTTTTACAAATGCTATCGTTCCTATTTATCTGGTGAATTCATCACATTAAATATACCATATGACCATGTTGATGCCGTTCACATTCCAAAAGATACTACAAAATCTGGTTATACGAAGATTACAGTTGAATTTGGATTTAAATTTTTGCCAAATTCAATATTTCAAGACTTTATCTATGTTGATGATATAGAATTACCAGACTCTATTGAAAGCATTGATGACCAAGCATTTTCTAATACAAAAATTAAATATTTTAGAATACCTAAAAATCTTTCATCAGTATCCAGCTCAAACCCATTTGATGATGCTGTTTATTTAGAGTATTTTGATGCTCCTCCAGACTGTGTAGGTTTCACAACGATTGATGGAGTTTTATTTAATAAGAACATGACAAAGCTCATCCAATTTCCTCGTTCGAAAAAACTAGCGAAATATATTGTCCCATCTGAAGTAGAAACCATTGGATTCTCAGCTTTCAAAGCTTCAAAATACTTAGAGAAAGTCGTGCTTCCAGAAAATCTTAAGTATATCAGTAGATATGCTTTTTATGCTATGGGAACAAAATTTAAAAGTATTATTGTCTTGCGAAGCCATTTTTCGCAAAACTTGGAAATCTTTGATTATGCATTTGATAACACTGTTATCAAGCCAAAAGATTTACAGTATATGAATTTAACGCAATACATGGAAACAGAATGCAAAATTCCAACAGCATGTCAAATTTCACGATATGCTATGAATTATAACACATTTATTGTCTATGTTGTTATTTACTTATAAATATATAATTTTTGATGGGATTATTTGTAGATTCAAATTCGAATTAACTAAGTAGATGATTAATCTCATATTATAAGCCACAGATGATTCATTTTAATATATTATAGCACATATTTGAAGCCTAATAAGTTCTCAGACTTCGAGAAAATATTAATCAACGGAAGCGAATTAAGATCGAGTTTTATAGTAATAAGCATAGGAATCTTGAAAATTACCATGCACAAAAATCGTTATAAAACCGATTCCTGCAAAATTATTATTATTTAAGAGTCATGAAGATTTTGCGGATTTAATGAGGCCATTTGGTGAACTTGCAGAGTCAGTCAATGGACTCAGCCCAATTATAATAATAGATCCACATGGCTCTATAGAATTTGGCTTTTGCGAATTCATTATAGCAGAGGCTGCAGCTTCAGCTATTCAGCACCTTCATGGGAAGCCAGTCAGTCCAGATGGAACCAGAGTGTTCACTGTTGAGCCTTATGTTATATTAATAAATGAAATGTCTGAATATCATGAAATATTATATTTTGACATGTAAAGTATTTTTTGTGCTTGTAAAGCGCAATTTGGCATATGACAAATAATTCCACAAAAATGTCATTTCAATAAATGCTTTAACTTATGGACATCACATTAAATATATCATATGATGGAGTTGATGATGTCCATATTCCAGAAGGGATTACAAAAACCGATTATACGAAGATTTTCGTTGAAACCGGTTTTAAAACTTTACCATATGGAATATTCCAAAATTTTATCAATGTTGTTAACATAGATTTACCAGACTCTATTGAAACAATTAAAGACTGTGCATTTGCTAATACAAAAATTAAATATTTAAAACTTCCTAAATATCTTTCAATAATTGGCGATCGAAATCCCTTTGATGATGACGATTATTTAGAATACATTGATGCTCCTCCAGACTGTGTAGGATTTAAAACGATTGATGGAGTTTTGTTCAATAAAAATATGACAAAACTTATCCAATTTCCTCGTGCAAAAAAATTGACAAAATATATAGTTCCAACTGAAGTTGAAATTATTGGATTCGCAGCTTTCCGAGCTTTATATCACCTTAAAAAGATTGTCCTTCCTGAAGCAGCTAAGTATATTGATTCTGATAATTTTAATACAATGGGATCAAAGTTAAAAAGTATTATTGTCATACGAAATAGCTTTTCACCTGATTTGGATGTCAATGGATATACATTTGTTAATACCAACTTTCAAAAGAATGATATTAAATTTATGAATTTCACTCAATACTTAGGATCAGAGTACAAAACACCTACTACTTGCCAAATGACCACATATACTATGAAATATGACATTTTGCTTGTTATTTTTTTAATTGAATAATCTCAATATTTTGTTTTTTTATAGACATTGTTAAGAAAACCAAGAAATATCATAACGTAGTAAAGAATTTGATTAATTAAAGCTCTGATATCCGATTTGTAAATTACCATGTGAGAATCTCCTGAATGTATGTTAGTTGGAATTATACATATGTACAATTACATAGCATATCAATTATTTTCTAAAACTCGATTGCATGATTCTTTGATCATGTTCAAATATTGTATTTTATGACTAAGTAATCGCAACTATGTGTAAGATAATACAGTTAATATATATAGTAAAGCATAAATAAGTCAATTTCGAAAAAATTAATCAAACTCAAATTTCAACACATATATCATGAATTTTGAATATAACACTGAGCATTTTGGACAAACCTATTTGTATCCTAAGAAATACATTGATATTTTGTCGAATTTCAAACGATTTCTTGAAATTATTTTGTTTTTAATAAAGCATTAGGCTTAGTGTTGGTTTTATGATATTGATATGGGAAAAAAGCAATGATTTTCTTTTCCCTAAAGGGATATTCTAACATTTATAATAACATTCATGGAAAAAAAAATCCAAGAAAAACGATAATATAGCAACAGTTCCTGAAAGGATCTTATTGGCTTCCTAATAAATTACTTTGGGTATAAAGATTTTCAAAAGCTTATTCCCAATGATTAGAGGTATTATTATCTTGTCCATCCTGCTGCTGTGGCCATAGGGTGGCTAAAACCTCGGATATAGATGGTCTATCCTTTGGCGAAGTAGATAGCATCTTCTTGATCAAGGAAATAATCCTATGGCTAATATGTCTGTTAAGGAGGGAGGCCATATCTGGCGGTGTATTTATTTGATTCATTACGTATTGGAATGAATTTTCGCAATCAAATGGAACTTCACCCGACAAAACGAAAAACATAACAATGCCAAATGAATATATATCGCTGCTTGGTGTGTATACCTTATTCAATACAACTTCAGGAGCTGTAAATAAAGTTGTACCGACGAATGCGTTATTCTGATTTACATTGCTCATGATTTCGCTAAGTCCGAAGTCGATGAATGAAAGTGAACTACCAATAAGAACTATATTTTCAGGTTTGATATCCTTATGAAGGATATTCTTGTTATGGAGGCGTTCTAGCGCCTTCGTTAAGCCAAAGAAGGTCCTCATAAATCTTTCTTCCGATATTGGGCCATTGTTGCATATGAAATCGAATAAATCACATTCGCCCTGCTCCAAAACGAGGTTATACGAGACTTGTGTTTCGAATTTATCTAATAGTTTGATGATATTATTGCCTTGTGCAAGCTCTGTTATGGTCAACTCGTTTTGATAAAATGATGAATCAAAAGCTTCTTTAGGAAATGTTTTAACTACGACCTTTTTTCCAGAACGCTTGTCATTGCAGCACCACACAGTAACAGAGTTCTCGCCATGAAAGATCTCTTGTATGTGTTCATAGTGCTGGCTTTCAAACATTAAATAAAAAAAATTTGCGACTTTGTGAAAAAAAAATAATTGTATAGGAAATAATCGTAACACACACAATAAATTGGCCAAGTTCGAAAAATCGGGAATTCGCATTAAAGTCATTTAAAGCAGACTATACCCACAAAAATTGCAAAAATTTCCTTTTGTCTAAAATTTTAAAAATTCTGATTGATTATCTGCGTATATAATGCTTTGTAAATGCTGAATAATGAATTACAAATCAAATTACAGAGGCTAGTCATAAAATTTTTATTACAACTATCATTCGTTTGCGTATTCAGTCCACATGACAATATTTATCAGCATTAGCAAATTTGTTTTCGAATGACATAGAAAAAGTTCGCAAATTTAAAAATCAAAACTCGTTATTTAAAATTTTGATCAAATTTTTAATATGTATTATGCTTATGGTTAATTTGGTTGTTCAACTTTTGTGAGAGTTATGTAATGAACGTTAGAATAAAATCTATTAATTTATAATAAATTATGAATATACTGGTTAATGCCATATTCAGCATGATAATGGAATTTAGAACTTTTTCTGATAAGCTTTTGTGAACAGAAGTGAATTTGAGAGGCAGGCTTTTGACACTTAATAAATCACGTATTATATACTAAATATACATTGATTTCACGAAAATTAATTTTGATTGTTACAAATTCAACGAAATTCGACCAATGAATTATTTATTTTAGCCAACACATTTGGTGTTAATTTATCTGAAATCAATAATTACTCGAAAATTCAATCAACATTATGTTTTTGTTTTGAAACGTTCGTGAATTTCACATCTTACTAAAGGCATCTATAAATGTTGGAGACTTGCAAAATAAAAAAACTGTAATCTAATAACCTTATCGATTAAACTTTCGATTCATGTGAGCGAATGCGGCTATTTGCTTCCAATCTTGTAGTATAGTCTATTTCAAAAATTAACATTTCATTTTGCGCCTCGCAATAAAAAAATGAAATCGTAGTTGGCGTTCTTCTGTTGATACCTCTTCCAACAAACCGAAATGTGATTTATAACAACTATGTCTTATATATAATCGTGTCTAATATCGAAAAAAAACTTTATCAAATATACAATACTTTAATATTACTATTATTGTGGTCATTCGATTAGCTGACTGCCTTTAAAATTTTCTTACAACATTGTATGCTGATTCACATAACTTAATCTCGCTCAAAATTTAGATTTAAGCAATTCATACAAATATTTTAAACGTATATTGGTCTTTTACAGAGTTTATTATATATATTTGATGAAGATAAATCCATTTAGAATGGATTGTTGCTATAATATAAGCACCCCAAAATATTGATATATTTGTTATCACGAATTTCTATGATAATAAGGAATTAGACTTAACTTCAGGAAAATAATATATTCGTAGATGAAATATATATGACATACATTACTATACCCTAGTAGGCAGACAAAATATAATTTTCCTTTCAAGAAAAAAATATGATTGAAATGGGAATATATTGATTATAATGTGTATATGAGTATTAGGGCAGTAGTTCGAATGAAAAGAATATGTAATGTGAAATATTCTAATTTTACCATCATTTTTAGCTTTTCATCGATTCTTGTATCAGCAAATGAGATGAGTCAGTTTGATACATCTAATAAGTTATTGTTGTATTTATTCACTAAATCCCATGGATCAAAGACAGTTGTTGCAAAAAAGAATTCATTTGTATCAATATAAGATTTATTGTATAAAAACGTGTTCAAGAACCCAATTTATATACACAATGGTTCTGTACTATTAAAATCAAGAAAGCTCAGCACTTACACAAACATACAAAATGAAGCAAATATCTTTGTGACAGAAGATAAGAACGAATATTTGAGGGTTCGAGGATATTTAGATAATTTATTCAAAGAAGAAAAACTGGGTGATTCTTTTATGGAAGTTGCAATGCGTGGTAAAGCTGTAGCAGACAATAGTTTTAGGATGGCAATGAGTCGATTGAATGACATCAGATTAACCAGGCTTGAATGAAAAAAATATTTCTTTAAAAAAAGATTCAACAATGCTGATTGTACAAGATAAGAGAGAAATATCAACACAGCCTTTTCTGAAGTTTTGATAATAATTTTCTTCCAAAATAAATTTAAATATCATATCTACAAAACTCAATGAATTTTTATTATTACATTGAACATTAAATTACTGAAATGTAAAAGCAACGATGTTAATATTTGTTTGGAAGAAAAATCTTCAAGGCACTATTATGGCTATGTCCTTTATTAAAAAGTTCTTTGTAATTTTGTTTGTTCTGTTTAAAAGATTTAAAACAAATCATTTTCTTTCCTTGGAAAAATAGAATTATACTCCAATTAATATTTTCATAAAGTCCGCTAGCTATAATCATGTATTTGACTTGTCTGCCACAAAGAGCTGAATCTATAAATATATATCTACTGGCAATTTTTCAATTTATTTTGTCAAAGGATTTTGATATTGAAAAAGTTTATCCAAAAGTTTTCAAAAAATGAATTGTTCTCAATTTCCAATTGAATTTATTTGAGTTTCAAAAATGAATGAGCAAAATAATATGCTATTGTATGTGTGTTTTAAAATTATAACAAAATTAAAATTCGTAACAAAAGTCGTTGAAAATCGAATAAAATTTCCAGGAAATGTCACTTTTCATTTATAAATATGTCATATCTCTATAAACGAGTTAAAAACTGCATTTTTAGTTTCAGTACTTTTACCATTATATTTTATATTATAATTCACACATGATACCTTAACTTTAAGCAACAACTGCGAAATATTTCAAATAAATAATTATATTGGTTTTATGCCAACGATGAGAGATGACTGTATTGAAAACATCGAAAGAATAATTAACATTGATGTCTATTATTCTAATTACATTAAAAATTGTAGATATGTTATATTAAAAAGCACCGAACTCATTGATTACAGCTATGTTTTTGGTGAAACCTTATATAACTATCCGAAAATTAATGAAAGCCGCAACATTGACTTGATAAATCACTTGCATTGTCAATTTGCAATTTATAAAAATTGTTACGTAAATGGAAATGGAGAATTTGCCAACTTGACGCATCACATTATGTCTCCTTTTGCCACAGGACCAGATTGGATCCGAGATTTTGGTCCTGGTGGGAAAATTGCCGAAATTCTTCCTTTTGTTTGCGTTTTTGGCCACAAAATGTCAGTAAAATTCGGGCATTTCATCGTAGACTATTTAACCCCTCTAACGCTAATACCTGAAAGCGATAAACATTACTTATATCTATTTTTACCAAAAATTGAAAAATTCGGAAAGGAATTTCTGCATGCTCTCGGTTTTAATCCATCAAAAATCATTGCACTCAAGAACGATCAATGGTTGTTTGCCAATAGATTGCTTGTAGATCATCATCCAAGACCGTATTTAATTCATTTTGGTCCCCCTGTTAAATTATTGTCAAAAAAAACTCAAGAACTTTTATAATTTAGATAAAATACCTGCAACAAAGTTTGTCTTAATGAATAGAGAAGGAAGCAGAAAAATAAAAAATTTCATTGAACTTGTAGACATAGTTAAGGCTAAACACAGCGATATAGACTGTGATGTTTGCGTAGATAAATCGGAAAGCATAGAAAAAGTCTCAAAAATTTGGGCAAGCATCAAATTGATATGCACTGGATTCGGAAGTAACTGTTATAGGGGTGTCTTCATGAAAGAAAAGTCTATTGCTGTTCTTTTCTTGTTCACTCCTTATGATTTTGCAACACAACTGCTATTGGGATCAAATGAGATAAATGTTGCTATGTCGTTCAATCCTAATTATATATTTGTAGCCGAGCCAACTGATATAGACATTGATGCATCTGTAAAAGCTGTTGATGCAGCAGTTTTTCTATCCAAAACAGGAATATGGCCAAAGCCAAATCCAAATGAAGCCTTTATAGACTTCCAAGAGTAGATTTAAACTTTCATACTTTGCACCTTTAAATATTTTATTTTATATAATTTTTTATAAAATTTTCATACCATGAATTTTGACATATATATGTAATATTTTGTATGGACATATTAGATATTCAGAGTTTAAATTGAGCAATATAGTTAAGTTAATCGAGATATCAATATTATATCCAAATTTTTAGCGAAAAGATAAGAATTTTATAGCAGTAATAAATATACTATCTAAATTGTCTCCTTACCATAGATATTAAATCGTTTAAATCGCAATTTTTAAAATCAAATCTGATTTTTTCAATAAAAATGATAATAATTCTTTAATATTTTAAATATTGCAAATACACAATTCCCCAACATAACAAATTTGATAATATACTAAGTGTACTATATAGATGCTTAATCCAAGATTTGATAAGATTTTTCCATATAATTTTGTTGGAAAATTAGATTTTTTCCATATTTTTCTATGAATTTAGTCATTGTTTGAAAAAGAAGAAGATTAAAAAAAGCAACAGAGCTTTATTTTATTCAAGAAAGTTTTATATTTAATCAATCGTAAAATTATTAAAAAAGTAAAATCGATTATCTTAAAGAATGCTAGCAGCAGCGCGCTTGATAGCCTCAGCAGCAGCCTTGATCTGCTCCTGGGAGTGAGCTGGAGAAACGTGGACTTTGATTGTTGGTCTATCCTTGTTAGAATCACGGTTAAGTGTGAACTTGGACTTAACAATGAATGTTGGTGTTGTAGCATCATTGAGAGCAGCATCACAGATCTTCTGGAGTGTTTCATTTGTCTCCTTGAATGGCAATTCCTTGCCAAGTCTAAGATGGACGATTGGAGAAAGAATATCAGAGACAATCTCAAGTCCCTTGATGTCAGCGAGTTCCTGGTGCATCATGGAAACATTTGCGCGAAGTGTGGCAATACGCTCAGCGCCATCCTTCTCGACGATTTCTACAGCACGGCGAGCGCAGATAACAGCGTATGGAGGTGGAGAAGCGGAGAAAATGTAAGCATGAGATGATAATCTCTGGTGATTGCAAAGATCCTTTGTTGAGATTGTGAAACCACCGAGGGAAGCAAGAGCTGGACCATAAGAACCAATAGAAATTTCGATTTCAGAACGATCGATATCGAAATGTTCGCAAGCGCCGCGTCCTGTCTTACCGAGGGCACCGAATGAGAGTGTTTCATCCAAAATAATGCGGAGGCAGAACTCGTGGCGGAGTTTGATGAGTGTTGGCAGATCGATAACAGTGCCATCGTTTGTAGAGATGCCTTCTGCGACAACCCAGCGATTGCACCTGTCCCAACGTTCGAAGCTATTCTTTGTCTTGATGATCTTGTCGCGAAGGTCGCCCATGTCATTATGCTTATAGACAACAACCTTGCCGCGAGTCAAATCTGTACCAACTTTGATGGCGAACCAGCAGTATTCATCGATGAAAACGACATCTGTGTTATGAGCGAAGGCCTGAATGACAGAGGTAGTAGTAGCGAATGGGAAGCAGTAGTTAACGGAGTCTTCAACGCCTGTCCAGCGAGCAACAGCCTCTTCTACGTCAAGGTGAGCATCCATTGTACCGTAAAACTGGCGGGGACCGCAAGCTCCGACAGCATAATGGTCAATAGCCTTCTGAGCAGCATCTAAGAGTTCCTTATTATTGTTAAGACCAAAGAAGTTTGGAACAGCGAAGTTAAGGGCCTCCTTTCCTTCTACAGTGATTTTATCTGTTGGTGCGCTTGTAACTGTCTTACTATTTAACACAGAGAGATCATAATCATCAGGAAGTTCTGGGACAATTGGATCTGGATGCCATGCGTCAATAATAGAGTCCTCTTCAGCTTGTGTAAGTTCATCATCATTTTTGATAATTTCACGTGGTTTCTGTGTCAACAAAATAAATATAGCAATGATAAGAGCAACCTCGAATATTAAGTGCTTAGGTGTCGAAGACCAAATACTGGCTAAAAATTCCTCAACAAAGGATACAACCATTTTTTAAAATTTTTTTTTGTTGAATGATCGGAATAGTTTGAAATAAAACCGCTGTAGCATCCTTCTCGTTAAGGTATATATGTATATTATCGAATTTTTGCCTTAAAATCTGGGATGGCCACACATTCTTTCAAAAATCAGTTTTTGAATTTTTTTGCGCGTATTTATTCTTTTTATTATCAATAATCATCAAAAACAAAATTTAAATTCTATCGTCGAAAATCATAAAAAAACGTGGAGAATTTTGTCCATTATGACTTCCTATATGCACAGAGACTATTTCATGATCCAAATTTTTTATTTTGAATTTTTTCACTTTAAATATAATAAAATAATCTAACAATTCATATTATATAAAAATTTTGAGTTTTTTTGCTATAAAATTGGAATGGTCTGTAAAAAAATCATTCCAAATAGTGTCATTATTCGAGATGTTACAAGTAATTGTGCGTGAATGCAATGAAAAGAAGAATGCTAACGACTATAGAAAAATTCAATCAGATTAAGTTCAGAGTAACACCAGAAATCGAAAATAACAAATGCAATGAGTCTAAATAAGCAAATGTAGAATTAACCAATCCCGATAGAACTGGATATTCGATCAAATTCAATTGGATCAGTTTTTTGGATCCGATTAACTTTTTTCTGACATTACATGGCAAAAAATACTTTTGTTTAAAATCATTTTTGTTCTGTTTATCATTATATTTTAGATGCAAAAACCGTTTGATTTCCCAGGGTGCATCATATTCTATTGCGGTTTAACAAATGGTGGAAAAATATAATATGAATTCAAAGATTTGATTGTTGTGGCTTGAATCAGTCAAAAGATTACCCAAAAACCCAAGGAAAATCCAATTCCTATATAGATATCAACATTTTCAATATTTCACAAAAATAATTTAATAACATATAATTTGGAATACGCATATGCATTATTCAATATGTATGATAGGAAATGAATACAATTTTTGTGCAATTTCAATTTATTGGTATTTTTCAATATTTTGTTTTTATACTAAACTGAACTAGTCAGTATTGTACACAAATAATAACAAAGTATAGATGTAAACGATAGACTAAATTGAGTCGAGGAAAAAATCCGAGTATGAAATTGAGACTCGCTCGCATTCGCTCGGT
>MRSU01002093.1:0-15724 GCA_008369845.1 Trichomonas gallinae | reverse complement strand
TTCCGTCTCGCCTTTCGCGCGCTGAATAAAATTGCGCATTTCGTTCGCTACTAAAAAGTGAGAATTCGCACAACCCTAAACAAGCACCATTTATCGCCTTATTAACTACAATAAAAATACAATTAGATAATATAGTAAAAATAAGGTTATATTACAAAAGTGACAAATTGATAAGGTTATAATTAACCTTTTTGTATAAATTAATAAATTCTTTTACATACAGAATCATTATCGCCTAATAAATATTGTCCTAAAACACTGAACGTGGATTCATTGTTTATTTTGATATCATCAATTTTTGAAGTCGGTAAAAAATGCTTAAGTATGGCTGGCTTTGCAATAAATATACTTACAAACAGTTTTTGGATTAATTCCCAGTGGAGTTCAGATAGTGACACGATCAGAAAGAAAAAAATCTTTGATCGCTGCATAAAACACGTGGGAGTTGAAATTATTGATCTCAATGTGATGAGAATGCATTTGAAATTGAATATCGGATTTAAACAATTTGATGATTGAGAAAGAATTTTACTTTAACTTTACCAGCCATCGCCAAGGACATCTGTGGACCAGTTGACCTTTGGTGTAACGTATCTGAAGAATCTTTCGCGCTTGCGTAGTCTCTCGATCTGATCCTTAGTAAGCTCGAAATCGAGGTGATTGTTCTTGTAGATTCTTTCTGGTGTAACTGATTTAGCGAGAAGTGCAGCACCTGGTTCGATTGTCAATAAGAACTTAAGTTCGACTTCGCCGACAGTCTTGCCTGTTTCTTCAGCAATCTTGACGAGAACTTCATCCTTCAAAAGTGTTGGAGAGCCTGGCTTGGCCCAATCAGCTGTGCCAAGTGTAGAATAACCAGTGAGAATGATACCATTTTCGTGCATGTAGTTACGGAGTGGAGCCTGTTGCATGTAAAGATGGAACTCGATCTGGTTTGTGTATGGTGTAAGCTTAGCATCAGAATACTTCAGGCGCTCAAGCTGGTTAATTGTGAAGTTAGAGACACCAATCCTCTTAACTAAGCCCTTTTCGACGAGCTGCTCCATTGCTTTCCATGTATCGATGATAGAAACTTCATTATCGAACTGAATCTGGCCATTGACACGTGGGAACTTCTCACCAGTTGGCTCAGAGGCCTGAAACGCTGTTGGGTAGTGCATCAAGTAAAGATCTAAGTAGTCCAATTGAAGATCTTTCAACGTTTGTCTGCAAGCAGCTTCAACATGATCTGGTCTGTGTTGTGTATTCCAAAGTTTGGATGTGATCCAGAGCTGTTCACGCTTAATACCCAAGGCCCAGACCTTCTGCAATGCCTGACCAACGACATCTTCGTTGCCATAGCATGCGGCGCAATCAATGTGAACGTAGCCGGCTTCCTTAACAGCGTAAACAATAGCATTGATGAGGTCCTCATTCCTTGGGGACTTCCATGTGCCGAGACCGATCGTTGGAATGCGATTCATTCAACGAAAATGAGGTGAAAAAAATTTTCATTGAAAATTGTCATTTTTCGTTGTCACGTTTTGAACGAAACCCATCATTTCTTTGGTTATAAAAAAAAATATTATGCCAATAGAAGGGAAACACTCTAAAAAACCTATTTCTATCAATGAAATGGCTCTAACACAATCCGTCATTTTTTTGAGTTCAAAAGAGTAAAAAATAGAGAACACACTCAAAGTAATCGAGTCAACAGTGGCCCTGTGGGCATGAATATTGTTAAAATTTTGCTTGGAGATAAAAATTAGTTGATGGTTTGAAAAGATTGAGAAAAATTTGAGACATCGTTAGGTAATATATGTTATACACGATGTATTGAAGCTATATACAATGTATTATGAATGTTCGCAAAAACTCTGAAAAATTCGAAGCAAATACTATGTTGGCTGTTACCTGTTGTTACGGAATAATGTTTTATAAGCATATTTTATTAGATATGTAAACTATAGCCATCTATAAACGCTTATTCAAAATTTATTTCTCAAAAAAACAAAAAAAATCTTTATTTTTGAAAATGTATATATGTCTTGTTTATGAACTCAATTTTAAAATTTAAATTACTTACATAAATTTTAATTCATCCTATGTAACTCAAAATTTGATGATGGGTCACCACAAATTAAAGTATACAGACTGATTTGATTACATAGATATATGATATACATTGTTAGAGATATATGATCCCTTAACTTCAACTTTGCTTATGAATTATTGAAAAAGTTTTCTAAATTGGACTTTGACCGATGAATTCTAAAAAGTCCATATGAACAAACTTGAAGAAATGCTGAGAGAAACTTGCTATTTAGCGTTGGCAATACACTATAAAGGCTTTTGAATTGTGGAAATCTTGCATAGCTTAGCTAAAAACAAGCAAATATTTCTACCGAAATAAGATTTGTAATATTTTTCTTTTTAAAACTTTGGGCATTGTGGTACATTCAGCCTTCCCTGCAATATGGAAGCAACATGAAATTTGGAAGAAAATAGAAATTAATTGAAAGCCGTATGTAATTTACAATTTTTTCCCTTAAATTTTATGATAATTTCAAAAATATTAAAATTTTAACTGTTAATTGAGGGAAAATAAAACGAAGGTTTGGATTTAAAATATATATAGAATATACATAGCACGAAAAAAGAAAAATTTAAAAATGAATTAAAAATAATGGGAATCTTTTGCAATAATCAGGGCTCCAATTTTGCCATTTGGGGTAAAACAGAGATGCATGCCATGAATCTTTGATAAAATCAAATAAAAACAAGAATTTCAATTTTTTAAAATATAATGTTAAATATCATCAGTAACATCATAAAATGATTTATCTATGAAATATAATTGCATTTTTTGAATATCATTGATTCAATACAATTCTATCAACTAGTTGAATATAATAAAACGATAATAAAAATAAGCAAATTTGATGGAACTTGATATATAAAACGATTGTCATTTGATAAATCGGTTCAATTTAATATATATAATTAATTTTTAAAATTTACTGCTGGTCGAAAAGCCAGTGCTCGATAGTATCAAGCTCCTGCTGTCTAATGCGGATAAGATCAATTGGATCGTTTTCTTCTGCTGCGTGAAGATCGCTGCAATGGCCGAGCTCAGGGCCGGCGTAAGTGCGAACTACGCTGTCCTTATGGACTTCTTCATCTTCTGTGATGCAAGCCCATGTCCATGGATCCTGGGAAGCTGTTGTATAGAAGATGTGATCGCGTCTCTTTGGAAGATCTTTGTATTTATTGTTGAAATAGTCAACATCTGGCTTAACGCCCTGACCAAAGACATCCTCACACTGGCTCTCAAACATCTCCTTTGTGACTTGTGGGCCGCGGAGGCTTAATCTCTGGTCTGTACCTGTCTGCCAGTAAGCTAACTGGTTGCATGTCATCCAGAACCAGCAGCGCTGGCCATTGGATGGCTTGGATGTGTCCTTAAGCCAGTTTGTAGAGTATTCGGATGGTTTGGCCTGATTAGCAGCAAACCAGCCCTTAGCATACTTGGCAAGGGCCATTACTGTATCCTCTCCCTTCCTGCGAGCGTCAACAAGTGGGCTGCAGACCTGAGAAAGGTTGTTGTACTGAAGTGATAATGTATATAATTCGCCGATGAAGTTCAAGAATTGGCCGTCTGTAAGTGGATAGTTCTTTGTATCGACACCGAATAATTCCTTAACCCATTCGTTTGTATCAGCGTCTTTAAGAAGCTTTTCGATCTGATAACGAGTCTGGCGAGCGATTGCAGCGCACTCCTGGCCCATTGAAATAGCATCCTGAAGATCGAAGTCTGTGAAATTGTTAATAGCGTGAAGAACGCCGGATGATGAAATAGCAGCCTTGAAATCATCTGGAAATGTATCTCTGATGTGAGCAGAGAGAAGACCTGGATAGGATCCACCAACGACAAGCCATGGAAGATCTTGATATTTATCCTTTGTGTAGAAATCTTTGAAAACTTTGTAGTCTTGAACAGCCTGCTCGACTGTCAAGTATTTGAGGTTTTCGACTTTGAGGCCATCTTGTGGCATTGATTTACCGAAGAATCTGTGTTGAATTGTTAAAACGATGGCGTTGTACTTTTTCGCCATGACGCCGAGGAAATCGCCGTTGCCTGCTGGGATGAGCTTATCAGACTCAGCACCAATTTTTATGATGATTGCCTTTGGTTCTCCTACAAGATTATTTTTGTTTTCGAAATAATATTGTTCGAATGTTCCTGTGTGTGTATCGTGATCAAGAACTTGTGTGAAATGTAGGGTGAGTTCTTCATCAGCGATATCCCTTATCGCAACGAATGAAAGTAAGGAAAGCATTAATTTTTTTTTGAGACCAAAACTTCTCAATCTCAACTGACCCTCTCAATTTAGCTTTTTATTATTGATTTAATATCTATATATAAAAATATCTCTAATTTCATCAAATTTTTCCAATTTCATGCAGAAAATTTTGTTAAAAAATGCAAATAATATTAATTTTAGTTTATATAAATAACAAATATTTTAGATATCTTATATTTATATATGAATAATTTATGCCATGTAATTTTATTTTTGACCTCTACATGACATTTCATTTTACATGACAAATTTCGTATATTTGGTACACCTCTATGTTTTATATAGGATTATTAATGCTCTATTAAATACGCTTAAAATCCTGCATTTTTTGAGAATCATTACTAAAGTGGTACTTTTATTGCGCATTATTGCTATTGTGCGGTCTCAAAAATCCGATGTAAACCTATCAAAATTGAATGTTGGCACCCAGATTGCGCATTGCGCAGTGTGCGGTGCTTGCGCAAAATGAAATTTTTTTAACGCGAATAGCTTTGATATAGGCTTAACTATTTGGACAAAGATGTTTTACCGAATTGTGCATGATTTTCAACATGGATTAGAATATTTATTATTTTTTTATCTTATGCTATTGCGTTTTAAGGTTAAAAGATTTGCATATTAATTTAATGCATATGATTATATTTTAAAATTTACGTGCAAGTTTATGATGCAAATTGACACTTTCTGGAAAAATAAAGTAGGAAATTAGCATTATATTCATGAGTTTTCATGATGACACAAGATCACAAATAAAAGACTGATTCTAGATCTATATATATATGATAAATTTCATATGTAGCATTTATAATTATTTCCAATATTATGTTATCATTTTTGAAACATTTTTTTTTATCTTAATTGTACTAAAATTATTCAATTTTAAGCAGCGATTATATGGTACAAGTGTTATGACTCAAACTCCTATATTTATTTGTTTTCACATTTTATATAATATTTTTGCCATGTAAAATTAGGATAATTTACATGACAAATATGTTAATAGGGATAAATAAAAAATGTTAGTTTTATGTAGAGGTAAATATATGATGCACAGCTATCCACAGCCAATCAAAGACATCATCAAGTATAACAAACTTATGTGGAATATAGAAAAGCCAGATGCTGTCCAATATTTCGAGAATTGCGAAAAAATGGTCGATGCTGGCACTTTCACACCACAGTTTATTTACGATCAAGTTAACCAGATTATTCTTTCACGTCCTAGACTTCAACACAAGCTTTGCGAAGCTATGAAATTATTCGTTTCTAAACACAATGATATTTTGGTTGATGAAGAAAGTCATCCTTACCTTGTATACGCTATCAAAGATACAGGAGCAACAATACCTCAGAAAATGCTCGATCGTGTCAAAGATTTGGATGAAATCTGTTATAAAGAAGTTACTAAGCCAGGAACATTCTTACATGCTCTTATTTGGGATAATATTAGAGAGTTCCGCAAAATTTACAAGGAAAGGAACGCTCCAAAGAAAATATCTAAGAGAAAATCAAAGAAGAAACAAGTAGTTGAGGAAGAAGAAGAGGAAAAGAACGAAGAACAGGAAGAAGACCACAATGATGACTTTTCTCTCATCGAACGCGCTGCAAGATTTGGAGCAATTCACTGTTACAAGTTTTTGAGGAAGAAACTCGATGAGGATGAAATGAATGAAGGCATATTGATGGAAGCATGCTTGAGTGATAATTATAAACTCGTCAAAGAAATTTTGGAAGATCCTGAAAATGAAGGCTGCGATTTGCACCAATACTGGCAGGATGATATCTGCAGAGGCAGATGCCAAAAAATGCTCGAATACTTGGATGGTATCATTCGATTCAGCTCATATCATGTTATCAAGAATAACCTTTTGAATTATTACTTCGAAAGGTGGACAATTAATGGAGAAATGGATGAAAAAGATGAATACCAAGAAGAAACGGTTCTTATGGCTGCCGCAGAAATCGGTTTGCCAATATTAGTTGAATTTTTCATCAGAGAAGGCTGTCAAGTCAATGCAGCTGATGGACTGCAGCGAACACCACTTCATTATGCAGCAGACCATCACCAAGCTGAGGTAATTCAAGTTTTGTTGCAGCATGGCGCGAAAATCACTAAAGATTATACAAAAAAGACACCACTGGAAAAGTGCAAAGAGAAAGGATTCCAGAAATGCGTCGATGTCTTCACAAAATTTGGTATCAAAAAATAAGTATTTATTTTCACAATAAAATTATATAATTTTGTTGTTTCTAATCATACTATATTCATACAACCTAAAATTAACAATTCAAAATGATTTTTTGATTTTCAAATTTTAAAAATTTGATGTTTAAAACAAATCATAAGATTAACTTAACAGAAAATTACATAGAAGAATAGATTATGAGTATAAAATTGTTCATTCGCTTCATGAAAAAAATGTTATCAAATATAAACTTGTCTTTATTTCTCACATGTTGATATTTATATAGCTTTACTTGGTCTAATTCTACAAACAGCTCGAAAACGGCGAATTACTGATTAAAATTAAAAAAAATTAATTTTTGGTGGTTGAATTGTTTTATCAACCAAAAATTTATCAAAAAATAAAAATGTTAATCAAACACATCCATATTTCACGCATAAAAACATTATTAAGAAATAAAAATAGAAAATGATCAAACATATCAATTATTTATCAAATATATATTTGATATTCATTGAAATTTAAAATTAAAAATCAAGAGAGCGCAGAGTTTTGAAGTTTTTGTTGATAAATAGATAGTAAATATGATAAAACATCTAAAAACATTGAGATTTAAAAAATTTAAATCTATTTTGTCACTTTTCACATCACTTCGAAAATGTCAGTGACAATGCAATCCCTACAACAGGGATTCGCCTCAAACCAACCTTTCGACACAGACAGAGTCGCAGCGACACTTGCTGATAGACTACAAAAGTTCGAAAACACGATTTTTGAGAGATCAAAACAATTCGTCGAAGCAATGAACAGCTGGGCAAATCAAATCACAGCTATGAACTTCGAAATGGACGAAATCAACGCCTCATTCAACAAAATCAAATCATGCGCTGGCCAAAGGATGATGGCAAATTCAATGATTACAGGAGCCCCACCAGCACCAAAAGACAGCGAAAGCGATATCATTGACGATTCTATCATCGATATTCCTCAATACCCAGTCGAAATTAACATGTCTGCACTTGATATGGTTGGACATCAGGTCGCTGACGTGATGTCTGGCCAGCCTCTTCCTGCCCTTATCACTGTTATACCGAAGGGTCAGCCTATGCCGAGATTCTGGAACTGCCCGCAGGATTATTTCGCACCTGAAATGTCAACAGCTGCTTCTGCGTCAAACGACCAGTTCGAAACATCATTCTCTCTTTACTTCAATTTCGATCCAGTCCCGTTAGCGGTAGCGGAAATGCGAAAGAACGGAAAATAAGATATTGTATTATTATTTCTCACCGACTTTTGATTAAATTTTCCCGGTTTATTATTGTTTCATCCTTCCTCTTTTATATTCTTTCATCCGGACAATCATCAAATAGATATAATATTTTCTCCTAAATTTTCGTTTTTTATCAGATTTCTTTCATTATTTATCATTTTAATGAGTAGTATAACTATTATCATATGGAGTTTCTCGATAAAAATTAAATTTAATTTTTTGTAAAAAAATTTATCGAAAATGTATATTTCAAACTAACATTATTCTAAAAATCTCATAGTATTAACTGATAAATCATTGAAATCAAATAAAACATTAAATACATAATTTGAATTTTTCAAATTACACTTAATGGAGGTAATTGAGTCAAAAATTATAATTTTAAGAATTATTCCATCGAGTAATGTTTCTATTGTAGATGAAAAGAAATAAATATCAAATTGATCAATAAATACAAAAGAAACGAAATGTTATACGGTAAAAAGTGAAACTATACTTGATTATTTTATGAATCAGTTATTAATAATTTAATTTAGAAATTTCCAAAAATTTTTTACCGTATTTATATGATGAAAAGTGAAACTATGCTTGTAAAAATTATAATTTTGTTCATAACATTTCTTTTCCATGAAATCCAAAATTAATTAAAAATAATATGCAAAAATAATAAATTTTCTCAGGAGAGATATAATATAGAGTTTATAGTACTATTATTCCTGCTTCTTAAAAGCATTGATGGCATCAATAACAGACATATAAGTTGCAATCGCGCACAAAACAGTTCCAATGACAGAGAAAGCAATCATCAGCCAAGTAATAGGCTGATTCATCTTCTTGTTATAAACAAAAATGTACATAAGCGGTGGAAGGCAAAAATTCGTCACTCCTCCACCCAAAGCTCCGCCAATCGCTAGTGCTGGCCTCACGTTTGGCAGGAATATCGCCACGATGAGCGGGATGCCGTTCTCCAGCATCAGCAACAGACTGCGCTTCAAGAACGGCAGGTTTTCGTGGTCAGCTGTGTCGAATATTAATGCGGAGAAAATGTTCATCGCTGTTAAGCCAACAATTGGATAAGTTGCAACTAAAAGGATGAAGCACGCGATTCTAATGATAATAAATAGAGGATCTGAGTCTTCGAAGTTGTTCAAAATCAACGGCTGCGCGTTTTGTCCGAATAATAAATATCCAATAACAGCTGGAATCAAAACCATTAAATAGCAAGAGAAGAAAGCGAGACCCCATGCTTGCGTTCGTCTCTGGACGTGCGGTTTCATTGTTTTAACAACTGGAATAATAAATGCTGAAACTGAGAATGTTAAGAAGTGTATAGCGATACAGTTGAATATTGAAATGTCGAATCTGAACGTTTCAGCGGTTTTATCGAAGCCATTCGGAAGAAATTTAATTCCTTTGTAAACCATGCCTACAAAGAACATTACAACAGCTAAGAGGCAAAAGAATGAAACATATGTTAAGAATGACATGTTTCTCGGGTATGTTAATACAAATTGAAATCCAAAACAGAAAATTAAGACTGTTGAAGTACGACGCCAGAAGCTATGCAAGTCTAAGTTTGCAAGCATCATCCATGATTGTATGATTTCGACGCTCATGATGACATAAGCAATTAAACAAGAATAAGTGAATAAAGCAATGGATGCATCTGTAATTACTCTTCCTATTTTACCTATTCTAGACGAAAGAATTGAATACGAGTGAATTCCTGTAAGCGTGTTCATTTTGATAATTAATGTTGCAGAAAGAAACGAAAATACAGCCGAAAGAGTTAAAGTAATCGCTGAAGGTACAAGACCACAAAATGTGAATGAATTCGGAATGGACAGAATTCCAGCGCCAACTGTAGTATTTACCATATTAATGAAAGTTTCTACAAAACCGGTATATTTTGTCTCATTAGCCTCTTGCACAGTGTTTGTGCTGATCTCACTGTTATCTATCGTGTCGTAGAAGCTTTTTGTGTCAGTCATTAAATTTTGTCACTTTTAAGCAATCATAAAGGTGACAAAATTGAACGATAATTACAATAATCGAATATAAGATAACGCACATGATTCTAAATACGAATGAATAAAAAAATAAATCAATTCAATGGAAAAATGGGTTAAATAATAAAAAATGACGCAAATGGCCACTTTAAAATATCAATATGGGTCATTATATGATTAATCATGGTATTACACTGCATTAAAAGTGACATGTCAATTTTTCGAGGTTAATTTTTGAACCATAAAAGATATAATTGAAAATTAATAAAATTCTGTAAACATACAGTTTTCCACTTTACATCTAACACTTTACAAATACATGAGATTTTACAATGTCAGACTGTCAGATATTTTTGAAAAGTGACTGAATTAAAAGACATTGTAAATTTACAAATGTCAAAAATTTAATAAGGGGGTGCATCGAAAGAATTGGATTTTGGTCAGCTTTCAGTCTCAAGAAGTGCAATAAATCAGTGGTACTCTTGCACTATTTGAGAATGGGAGCTTACACAATGATTTTTCTCAGAATGAGAAACAATTTGTGAACTATTTGTTGAAAAATCTTGTAACAATGCCTAATAATTCAATAGTTAAGCATTGGCACGTTATTAAGCTCTTTGATCGGTAAGATGTTGAAACAGAACAAATTGATTCTCATTCTGAGAAAAATCACTGTGTCAGCTCCCATTCTCAATGAATGCAGTGAATCAATGGATTTTTACACTTGTTGAGAAAAACAGCTGACAAGAATTTAGTATTTTTCAAAAAAATCTACAAAAGCTCAAAACTATTGTTTCGATGTCTGACGGATCAATAGGTGGTACATAACATTAGGTGTCGTCTATAGATACGTTGACCATCGAAGCAAAACGAATTTGATACTCATTCTGAGAAGGATCATTATGTAAACTTCCTTTTTCAAATAATGCAAGAGCATCACTGATTTATCGCACTTCTTGAGACTGAAAGCTGACAAAAGTCACCCCTGTTAATAGTGCCCAATCCATTCCATCTCATACTAATCCACAAACACAACATACATCTACCATACATACACAAAGTCATATTGTCAAATAAAATATCAATATGAAAGGCTAATTTTTATGACATTTTTGATATTTTAAAATGATTACAGAAGAAAGAGATACAGTTGCCATGTCCTTTGCTGTCAGAAAGAAATATGGTGAGTTCATTTTCCCTCGAGCATATGACAATTTGATAATCATGATTCGACTCATGATTAATGCAGAATTGATTAGTGCTTCAAGAAAAGGTCATTATGAAATTGTCAAACTTCTTCTCACTATACCTGGAATAGACATCAGCACAAAATGCCAGAATGACTATACAGCTTTGATTGTTGAGTCATGTAATGGCAATTATGAAGTAGTTAAAATTCTTCTCACATTTCCTGGAATAGATGTCAATGCATAAGGCTGTCTTGGGTAGGCATCTTTGAAAAACGCCTCATATAATGGTAGAAAGAAAATTGTCAAACTCCTTCTCACATATCCTGGGATTGATGACATTAGCAAATCTTTGTCATATTTTAAGGATACCCTACCCCCCACTTATTTTTTGATACCTTCATAACTGTGAATTGGCTATACTTACAAGCTTTAAACTTACAAATGATTTACTATTGTTTTTGAAGAATATAGTAAATATAGTAAAGATTTGTCTATGTATGCTATATTGGAATATTTGAGTGTAACTTAGCTGGTAATACTATATCATTATATAGATTAATGCTATGGACTTGTAGCTTGGAAAAGTCTATTATTGAAAGAAAATTAAAATTATTTTTTATGAATATTAAAGGTATTTAGGTAATGTTAATGGGGTATAAAATTTGTACATATATATGACTATCTGTATTACTAAAACAGAATTTAATTGATTTTTGGAGGCGTTAGAATTTTTTTAAAAAACGTTCTCCACTGCACCCAAATTGAATTATAATCATAATAAGATGCTTTTGAAAAAAATCATATGATACATTATATGATTACTCCAAATAAATAATTTCCACTGAGAACAGATGCTATATGTGGTACATTTCTATCACAATCTCCTTTATCTATATCAATAAATGAATCAATATTTTCTTGCATCGGTTTTGCAAAACTTATAACTTTTTCGGTGATATCTAAAATTTGTATCAAAGCGCGAATAAAATATTTGATTCAAAACCTTCAATAAAAAACATTCCATTATTTTGAAGCATGTATTCAAATATTTCGATATTCATAGATGATTCGCAAGCATTCCAGAAACAACTAATTCCATGCATTTCATTCAAGTTAATTGCAATATCATTGTGACGTGATTTAGTTGCGTCGATCATGCATGATGCATCCAAATGTTAGAGAAAATTTTTGATTTAGAATATTAATTATTTCAAGGTTGCAGCTGAAAAACGATTCATTATATACATCCTGACTTAAATTACGGTTAGTTAAAAATAAAAATTGAAAACACTTTAATGATCCGTAGAGAGTTTCATCATTAATATTATTTTCATCATTTTTATAAATTTTGATTAATTCTTCAATTTTATAATATATTATATCTATGCCAATATTATAATATTTTATATAGAATTTACTAAATCCGAATTTTCATTGAATTTGTATTTTGTTAATGGAATAAGATCTCTCTTATATACATGATCAAATTCGTATAATTTTTAATGAATTTTGGTTTACTTAATAAAACAATTATTCGAAAGTGTAAAATGGAGAAATTTTGAGCGATTCTATTACATGTATCACCATATCTTGATGAAGGATGTCTTTTTTCTTAAAAAAAGTATTCCAAATGAACACATACTATTTTCAGCATCAAAATAAGGCATCGAATATTGATTTGACCATATAATTGATGGCAACATCATCCAAGTCTGGCTATTTGATAACTCATCGAATGATTTAGAAAAGAACACGGTGTTGTCAACAGACAGATTTTTGAAGTGTTATTATGCAATAATCCTATTTGGGATTCTCTATCAATTTGAACATAACATTTCTGAAAAGGTTTCTCTAAAGCCTTTATCAAATGTAAATTGTTTTTAATTTGTTTTGTTATTCTATCCATGCTTTTCTTATTTAAAATAACTTCCTATTCAACAGTATTACTATTAGTCGCTTTATATAATACGAAATTAGTTAATGAATGAGCTCAGAATATTGATTGTTAACTCGATTAATTGGATCTGAATATCTATAAGATTTCCATAAACCAGGCGTGGCATTCCATTAATCAATCCTTTGATGTGTCAAAACATTATATCTATTACTATATTTCATCGAATTTGACTCAGAAATTTTTTTAATTTTAAAAATAACTTGACAAAATTCAGTTAATTGTTGAATAAAATATCCAGATTAGATCAATAATGACTATTTTAGACATAAAATTTTAAATGACGACTCCATAAAAAATAATCCAAAAAAAAAAAATTAATTTTTCCACAAAACAAAAATGCTGATGAAATATGTCTCTAATAATGATAAAATGATATTTCTTTGATTTAAAAATTTTTGCGACTATCATTTTTTTTTTTTTTTTTCATTTTTCAATTTGATTGAAATTTGAAATAACTTCTGTCTGCTTTCTGCTGACTATAAAGCGAATTATTCAAGCAGAAATGCATTAACACACTTTTATCAATGCGCAAACCTCATCAAACGCAAAAACAAAAGATGATAAAAATTGGAAAAAAAATTATAATGTTTCGAGTATAATCAAAATGGAAACTTAATTTCGAATTCTCTAAACAGAGGCTGATGTACTCCACCTTTATTTCGCTCATCCTGGATCCATTATATTTTTTTGAAAATGCCACAAATCATTTTCAATCGAAAAAATAATTTATGATTTTTTTCCATGCTCATATTAGTGATTATTAATCATAATGGAAAAATTGATGCATAAAAATCAGATCAACGCAATCAATGGATTCAATACACCTATCATATTAGTAGTCGTTAAATCAGATCAATCTTAAAATAGTCGTTTCGGTTGTCAGAATTATCTATCACGGTTGTAATCAAAGTTTAGAACTCGCACAAACAAATTTCCAACGGTTCAATTTCTGTATGCTAATATCTTATGCATATTTCCTCTTTTATTTTAATGTCAAAAAATAAAACGATAAAAATTTGGTCGCCGTGAAAAAGATAATCGAGCAAGTATTTCACCACAATTATCAAATTTTCAGTCCAAATTAGGCCCATGACATTATCTCATCATCCAAAATATATCTGTCCACCAATGCTACGACAAGAAATCAAATTACTAACTATAACAAGCGCATCTAAGCCTAATTCGAGCAACGGTAATGAATTATCGATTTGCCTAAATAACGAAATAATTTATTGAAAGCATCTATTAAAATTCTTTATCTAAATAATTATAATAACAATTTTCAGGACTTCAACGTTGGAAAATAAAAATATGTCAACATGGAACAATTAAAATAGTTGATCAAGAAACATATCAGCAGCCTCATTGTGGCCATGCAATGGGTTTTCGAAGTCGTATTTTGGAAAATCGAAATCAAAATTGGGAACAGCTAAATATTCTCTCGAAATTCCTTCTTCCTCACCATAATTGAACTTCATTTGCGCTCTCTTTACTGTCTTCTTTGGTGGAATGTCATCATCCAATGGAGAATTTGCAGAACTTCCCATTTCACTTGATTTAAGCTTTCTGAAACGTCTCAGTATGGAGAGTTTCTTGTTTCTTAAAGCGTAATACTCCATTTTCGGGAATAAAGCCTGCAATTCTGCTGTTGTGACGTCTCTTTTTCCACAGTTCACCTTTAGATATTGGGTAAGAATCTCCTCCTCTTCTTCAGTGAAGTAATTGATGCACTTTGCCGATTTAATTGTATCATAGATTTTTCTTCTGCTACAATTAAAACGGTGAGCAATGGTCTTCGGTTTGATACCCCTTTCATGCATTTCGAGTATCTGTTTTTTTTGTTCATTAGTAAAGCGATACAACTTCTTGGACATTTGTACTATCAATAGCACGTTACAATAATAAAAAAATTTGCTATGAAAAATTTCATAGCAATTCAAACGACTATTCTTTGAATTTTTTTTTAAAAATTGACACAGATGGCTTCAGTAGATTTTAGCAGGGACACACAAAGTTTTTCATTTCAGATTATCAAAATTGAAAAATCGTAAATAAAAAGGACATGAAAATTCAAAATGTACATTTTATGTGTTATAAATTGACATTTATAAAAACGCATCAACAAAAATCCAATATTTGAAATTTGACGATTATTTTGAATTCAAAATAATCGTACATCTTAATTTTTTTTTTTTTCAAATAAAGTCGTGTATATTCACCCAATTATTGATGATTTCCAATTATATTGATGTATCGAACACTTTCTACATTTTGAATCAATTTAACATTTGTTTAAAACATTTGATGAAATTTGATCCGAAGTATATTATTGGGTAGATAGATTGATGTATGAACAATAATATATGAACGCATCATTCTTGCATCAAAGCAATCACACAACTTTAATATTTAATATGGAAATTTATTGTGAAAAAAGCACTAAAATCGTAATTGTATACCGATATAATATTATCATCTTTGTGAATCAGATAGGTTTAATCAAGTCGTGTGATTGGTCATCATAATTAAAGAAATATTCAATTTTGAACGAAAAACGCATATTTCATGAATGAAAGAGTAACAAATTTGTAAGAATAAACTGATGCTGGCAATATAAGAGCAATTATTGCAATCCATGAAAAAAAATCAGTGAAATAGTATTATTAATATAAAAAAATCAAATAATTCGGAGTTGGGGGTGTGGCTCAGTGGTAGAGTGCGTCTTTAGCATAGATGAGGCCGGGGGTTCGATTCCCCTCACCTCCATTT
>MRSU01002085.1:0-12434 GCA_008369845.1 Trichomonas gallinae | reverse complement strand
AATATCTTTGTTTATCAAGGAATTCATATTTAGATGACGACAATTGATGAAGTATCGAATATCTACCAGGATCATTGCATCTCAATGCTAGACTTGCGTTTTCAAAACAATTCTTAATCGTGAAATCATGATCAAAAACGAGTTTAAACTTGATTCCTTCAAAGACAGTGTATCTATAGCTATTAATAGAGTATATATTTGCATTATCAACTTTCAAAGATAATAATATAAAGAATTATTGTGATATTATGTAAAAATGTCACTTTTATTTAAATATAAACGGAAAATTTTGAATTCTATATTTTTGATAAATTTATGAAAATTCATACAAAATAAAAATATATAGATAATTATCGGAAGAAACTGTGTCACAGTAGCAAACAGAACATTTATTTCTTAAATCTGGTGGAATTCCAGCCCATAACCTAACGTGATTTACGATGGTATCAGGAAAGCCTGGGATTCCACCTCGAAGATATTGTTCTTCCGCAGTGCAAAGCATACCAATAGAATACCACCAGTATGATTCGCCTAAGATGCCATCCAAAAAAGTATTCCAAGGTGATAAAGTGTTCCTTATTAATCCTTTGAATGGTTGAGTTCCTTCTGTTAGGATTCCTATGTAACCTTTTGCTGTTTTAACATTCTCTTTTTCATTTTCATCGATTGGTGATATTGATTGGCTCCAAATATTTGATTTATTTTCATTTGGATATTCAACCATGAAATATCTTTGTTTATCAAGAAACTCATATTTAGATGACGATATATGATATAGAATAGAGTATCTTCCAGGATCATTACATTTCAATGCTAAGCTTGCGTTTTCAAAGCATTTGTTGATTGCGAAATTATGTTCAAAAACGAGATTAAAAGTAAGCCCATTATAAAAAGTGTATTTATACCCATTAATTGAGTGTATATTCGGATTATCAACTTTCAATGATGATCATATAAAATACAATCATGAGTTATGTAAACAAGGCTTTTTGAATTTAGATAAACTCAAAATTGAGAATTCTATATTTTTGACAAAATTATCAAAAAAATCTCAAAAAGATTGACATCATTGATCTTCATAAAATGCTGCTAAATCTATCTAAAAAATGAATGCATGACACAGTATTGTCACTTTTAGTTCTCGAGCATACTAATACGATATTTGAGTTTAGAGAAAACACACAAATAGCAAATGTGAAGGCATATTTATATTTTCAATAAAATTGTTTTACCTTATTATTGTTATCATCCAGCCATCATTTTAATAATATTATTCTA
The DNA here is from genome assembly GCA_008369845.1 of Trichomonas gallinae. NCBI lineage: Eukaryota > Parabasalia > Trichomonadida > Trichomonadidae > Trichomonas > Trichomonas gallinae. The sequence continues at coordinate 11,156 of MRSU01002085.1, read as the reverse complement.
ATATATGCTTGACAAGGGTCTAATTTATTATGCTGAAAAGTTATATTACTCCAAATCTACTTCATTGATGTAATCGGGTCAAATAAGGTTCCCAAAAACGGTTATCACGTATTGAAAAAATTGGTTTCCAAAATTAAACTTGTTGAAAAACAATGATTTCTTTTGCTTAGTTGCTTTCATTCTCTATAATACTTTATTAGTTTAACTATATTACATAATAAAGTCATTACAACTCGAGTTAATCAACAATTTTTGATGAAAAAATTATTGTTTGCATGAATTTTGAAATTTCGATTCGATAAATTCAAATCTATTGACTTGATGCATTACTGAAGGAACTATGTTATCCTTTTTATTGCGTATTTTACCAATTTCGTCATCTGAATAATCATCCCCTGTCCAATGAATCGAAGCAAAATTGAGATTTTTCGTCACAGTTACGTTCAGCATCTTTGTTATATCTGTTGATAGAATCCAATCCAAAACTATTTGATCAGCAGCAAAAGTGAAATAATTGTATCCAATTACTAATGAATTTAGCATTGACATCTTTTGTACAGCATCAACACCACCTCCAAAAACTCCAGAACAAATAATCTCGTTATCGCTAATTTTTTGAAAATCAAGTCCAGTTAAATCGCTAGCCCATAATCTGCTGTAGCCTGATGAGTAGTGATACGTTCTTTCAGGACTTACGTAGAATATGTTTTTGTCAGTTGACAGATTAGTAAAAGGATCAAACTGGAAGTAAGTGTCAAATAAATCAAAATAGAAGATTCTTTCAAACATTTCTTTGTAATTTTTCAAAATATGATTGATGAAATAAAATCTAAGCGACAAAGTTTGATCTCTATTCTTATACTTCCAAGGTTTGAAATATGCGACTTCAATTCCGCAGTTTTCTATATCTTTAGGAAGCATTTTTTCATTCGTAAACAAAATTATCTTCGCTCTGCAGCCTACAGTCCTCAAATTTCTCAAATGATCAGTTATTCTATCAGCAGTTCCAATAGCAACTGCAATTACTAAATCTTTAAGCGTGGAGTGCGTTTTTGCTTTATATTTAATTTCGCAGAATCTGCATTTATGAAGATCTAATGATTTGTTATTATAAATTATCTTATCTAAACTTTTTAATTCTCCAGGTAGTTCAGGATCATAGTGAAATCCACCTTTAGAAAAAATTTCAAATTTTGGTTCTTCATCGATTGTTAACTCAATTGTCGACTTATTTGTAAATAATATGGAATACAGAACTAATATTCCTAATGCTGTCGCTTGAAGATTATTAAAACATAAAATTATCAAAATTAGAATTAAAATTGCAAGAATAGAAATCATGTGATCATAAACCTCGACTAAGTAACACAAATAAGCAAATACTATAAGATTATATAAAATAGACAAGAACTCGCCTGAATTTGAATTTTTATCAATTAAAAGCTTTGCTATGATAAGGCAAATGATCATAAATGTTTGAAACCAATGAAATAGTGAATTCCGATTACTTATTAATTTGAAATTTAATATTGATGGTATTTGTGATTCATTGTATGTAACATTTACCGTTATAACATCAGATTCATTGAAATTTGATAGCAATTTAAAGATATATTGAGATGAATATTTATCAATTTTAAATTTATTATCATTGGATATTTTAGTGCCACTTCCATACATTTCCGCCCTAAAGAATCTGCAGTTCTGTTCGTTCAGCTTGAATTCAATGAAAACAGGTGAATAAAATAATCTAACGAATTTCACTGTTTGGACAATATAGGATCCATAGTCATCAGGTACAATTGATACGGATATGTTGCGCAGCTCAGTTATTTCTAATGCGAAACGAATGAAAAATGATAACAGGTACAAACTTTACTATGTTTTTTGACAAAATTTAAATTTACATGACAAATATTTCATTTTTGACAATTTTTTTTATTACATGACAAATCTTTCATTCAAATATATATAGTAGAAGGATTGACTTCGAACTTTCACATCTATATGGCTGAAACTTTGAAATTAGGTAGTTTAGGTCTACATGAGCAATGCTTATAATGGGCGCTAGTCAAAACAATCTTATAATTTCGAGATATATTGTGACAGAATTTCCAACTATTGGATGATGCAAAAATAATAGGCAGTATATCTTGATGATTTATTTAAAAGAGTAAAGGATTTGATTTAACCTCAAAATTTTTCAAATTTTAAAATTTGTTCATTTAGCGAATCATTTTATTTGATATAGATACTAAGTTCAATGATGTAACATTTGACACAGACAAACTTTTACCAGCATGTCTTAATAGGTCTGTAAAAACAAAGTTTGATTTAATAATGTAATATACATGTCAAGTTTATGGTTTACATGACATATATTATTAGTTTACGTGTCAAATATATTGTTTACGAGACATGTATGTTTCATTAGTTTACTTGTCAAATTAATGGTTTACAAGACATTTGAGTCGATTTTTCAGATTACAGCGATATTCGTTGTGTGGACTCATAAATAAGTTGATTCTAAGATTTTCGCTTCGTTTGATATTTTGAATAATTTACAAAAAAATAATCTATGGATCGAACATCAATTTTTCTTCTCGAGTTTGACCCTGTTGTTGGTCCAAAGATTATTGGGGAGATCGGCAAACTCATTTTTTCGGAGAATGAGCTTCTTTCTCTGCAAAGTTGCTCATTTCCAGATACAGTGATTCAAACAGAACACGAATCCACACTATTTATTTTCAAAATTTCGAAAGTATTCTGCTATGCGATGTACACGAGCAGGCCAGATCAGTCGGCTCCGCGTGGACATCGAATCAATACTTTAGTAATTGCGTCAGAATTGCCTTATATTTATCCATTCACACGGCTTTTACAGTCATCGCTAGTATTGGGATACATTCCTAACGAAATTCTTACATATATGGAAGATTTTCTTATAAAATGGTTTGGAAATTTTCCACTGAAATCAGATGAAATAATAGAACTACCGATGTTCGATGGCTCGATGCCAGTGTCGCGCACTAGTAACCAGCAGCAGTTAATATCTTTTTTCGGCGGTGTCGGATGGACGCCTTTATCAAAAATATATTATTTGAACGACAATTTTCTCGGATTTGATCTTTCTACGACGTTTTTCATACAGAATCTCCTAATTCACGGCCGTAGTTATGATATTTTCAGATTGTGGGAAGTGGCCATATTAAATGAATCGCTTTTGATATATGGAGCAACTCCCACTATAGCTTCATCATGTGCTCTTGCAATAGGTTCACTTATTTACCCAGAAATTCCATCAGAAAATATTTTACCATTCGTATCTGTCTCAGATTTACGTTTCAGAAATATTAAGTCGAGTAAAGATGTGCATAGTCTCATACTCGGTGTGTCGAATCCAATAGCATTGACAAAATCTCAATATTTTGATCATACATTTTCGATTGGGTTTCCAGATGATTCTAATGGCTTCGGAGACCAGAAACAGCAATGGAGCTTGATCAAAGAATGTAAATCCGATCTACAATCGGAACTTCGTCAGTTTTTTTATTTTAATACATTAAAACTGACTGATGCAATTACTGGCGCATTAGATCGCATAAGAGACATCAATCCTTATGCAGAATTCCTAGGGCAAATAGATGCAGATGTTTTAGAGAAACAAATTATTTCAAAATTTGTTCATATCTCAGAGAAATCGATAATATTCACTAAAAAACTCCTTAGATCCTCATTCTTAAGTAGAGTGTGGAAGAGGCATTCCACTGTTGAAAGTTTATCTCAGATTTTAACGAATTATGATATTTCAAATCTTTGTCAAAAGAAGAGCGAGCATGAATTAGTTGATATCCTTAGCTCGATCATGGAAGTTAAACAACAATGCGGAGAAAGACCCGAGATTTCTTCATTTATTTCTCGAGATCTCGAAAAAATTAAGAATTTCTTAGCTCCTGATTTGATATTAGCACCTGTTAAATAGATTGTTTTGTTTTTTATTAACTTACTAATCATTTTTCTCAATATCCATCAAAATCGCATTCAATCAATAAATCAACTATTATCGGAAGAGCAATATTCATTTATGGAGATATTCATCAAAGAAAATATTCTTTTCAGTTGCTTGTCTCGTTATAGATTTTGATTGCAACAGCGATTATACAATTCCTTAACATTAATGTTTTGATTTTATCTGATTTAACTAAACTTTGTGTTAGCCCATTTTTTGGTAAGTTTCAGAGACTCATTCTTTGAAAATCAGTTTCCAAAATTCATGCATTTGATATTAACGAAGCTTTGATTATGGCTTCAGTTAATGGTCATCTTGAAGTTGTCAGACTCCTTCTCATAATTCTTGTAATAGAAATGAACTCAAAATACAGTAACAACAATAGTTTGAGAATGTCATTTCTTATCTCAAAACACAAATGTTAATAACAATAAAAAGCTAAATTTATATCAAAATAAAACAAATAAAACATAATATATATATATGAGTCCTCTGAAAAAGGTATCTACAGCAATAAATACTCTAGAATTTTCCGTTCTTTTGAAGCAAAGGGAGTTCAGATCCTTCTTTCTTCGTCGACTCCTTAATGAATGCGGCTCCATCATCACCATAAACAAAGTCACCCTGTCCTCCAAAATTGGAAACAGGCAACTTCGTCTGTGTTTTCGATGACTTTTCCACCATTTCCGCAGTTTTAGACAAAACTTCAGCAACTGTTTGAACATCTTTCTGTGTGGCAAACTTATCCATTGCAGCTGCTATCTCCTTGACACGCTCGTTCAGACCATTGATGATAACCCTGAATTTGTTGAAAACTTTCTCGACAAAATCTCTGTCAACTTTTCTTTCGACAGCTGATAATAACTCGTTCTTGTTTTTGATGAATATTTCCATTTCACTCTGCAGTTTAGTCAAGCTCTCCTTGTCGACCATGTGCACGACGACCTGCTCTCCAGATGACTGTGTTACAACAGTCCTGCCAGGCGAAGATGAAACCAATGAGCTGTCTTCATTGTTATTTTCACTTTTAACTGACACCTTGTCTTCACTTCTCACCGATTTCTTGTCTTCCTGGAATTCAGGCTTCGGCGGGCCTTGCGTTCTCTGTGGCTGTCTGGATACTATGTGCATGAGGCCGGATATCTTCTTCGTCTTGAAGAAAGGCATGCTCTTCTTTGGTGTCGTTTCTTCTTCCGAGATTCTGTCAACCGAATCTTCGTTTTCGCTGTCGTCTCTGTACCTTCCTCTCCTTCCTCTTCTCATTCTATCCCTTGTATCATGTGCAGTAGGCAGTGATGATGACCTGTCAGACTCATCAAGCTCTTCGTATTCGTTGTTGTGTCTGTCGAAAGTGAATGAAGGATTGTTGAAGAAACTTGGAACACATGTTGCCAAATTCAAAGGTGGCAGATGTTCTAAGCCTGATGCATTAGTTCTAATCAGCTTGAACTCATCGATGATGGCTAGCACAACATCTCTGACGTCTTTCTCGTTCCTATTCACTGCGTTTTTGATCCTTAAAATGTCCTGCAAAGCTCCGTCAACTTTGCCGCCGATGGCATCAACAGTGTTCACTAATTTCGTGTGCTCTTTGAACCTGATGTCCTGGTCCAATGGCATAACCATGCCAGCCCTTGTGGCTGCGTTTTGGTGTGCCATGATGCTCGAAAGCATTGGACGGTTCGGAGATTCAGGGTTCGAAGAGTTCTGCATGTTGTCAATTAATTGTTGCAAAACATCGACACGCCTTGACAATAGACTCTGCTCTGTCATTGCGTTGACTAAAGCTGCCCTGTTCTGTGATGTGACTGCCCAGACTTCGTTTAATTTAGGCGCGTTGTCTGAATTTGTGTGCATTAAAGCAATATCGAGAGCTTTTTGAAGAGAAGTAAGTCTGTTGTTGAGTAAATCAGCCATAGTTGTCTGTACTTGGTTTATTTGCTCAGCAGTTCGTTGCTGAATTTGTTCCATTAAATCATTATCTCCAGAAGCGCCAGGAAGCTGCAACATTTCGTCAGAGTTGTTTCTTTTGACTGATCTGTTGTGTGAGTTCACGTATTTGATGAATTCTGTATTTACATGGTGAATTCGATCACCTAAAATTTGAACATTTGCTTTTGTTTCTTTTGTGACTTCATTTTGTGCACGAACTTCCTCTTGAGCTTCTCTTGCCCTATCTAAAGCCTCCTTTGTCTTTAAGAAACAAGTATCAATTTTTTGTTCTAACGATTCTGATGCTGTTTTTTGGTTTAATTTCGTAGAAAAGAGCATTTCATCGAATTTTCCATCAATCATTGCAGTTAATTTGTCGCGAGTTTGATTTGTTACTTGTGTTAATTCTTCTGATTGTTCTAAAGCTTCCTGACTTCGCTTAGCGAAATCATCTACTTTCTTTGATAGCGGATCTACAGTGTTCTCGAATACTTCTTTCGTAACAAAGTTTTTTATTTGATTATCTAAATTTATAAATCTTTGCTCGTGTTCTTTAATCTTCTGGTTAAGTCGTTTAATGATTTCTATGAAAAATGTAGAATCAACACTAACTGATATCATCTGTTCATCTTTAATAGTATTCGGTAAATCCGTCATTTTTAAAATTTTAACAAAAAAGTGTCATCACAAAAAAACGAACCAAAAAAAACTGACAATTGTCAAAAATGGATTCTCGAAATGCTACAATTATTACACCTTCTAAGTTTGCCAAACTTAAAGCACTCGCCAAGATGGGCAGTGCTGGCGAACAAAAAAGCAAAATTCCAGTGCCAATGAATAAAAATAAATCTAAAGTTCAACAAAAACCACAACAGAAAGTGAAAAGAGTTGATTCTGACAGACCTTCGAAGATTCCCAAGTATTCACCGGAATCAAAGAAAAAATCGAGATCAAAATCAAGTCATGTTGAGAACAAAGGTGCATATATAGCTAATAAGGACTACATGAGTGAGTTGGTTGCGATTAAAGAGAGATCTGCTATGTTGAGAACAAAAATCGATATTTTGCGTGAGAAGAGGCATAATGAGGTTATGCTTGCACAAAAGGACATCGATGATAAAATGCTGCATCATACAACGGATTATTATCAAACATTAGGAAAAATCTTTTATGAATCAAACCTGAAAACTTAGCACAGACCTCGCATTTCGCTTTGGAACTGATTTATTTAACAGTTCAAATGTCCCATTTCCGTAATCACGATGACAATAATCTAATTCCAGAAAAAACAAGACACAAAACTAAAGTTCTCGCAATTATATCCCTCAATATCATCTCCAGCCAGCTTTCTCATGTGAGTAATTCGCAGGATCAAAAACTTGTAAAAACAATCCACAATTTGTTTTCCCTTGTATTACGTATTATTATCCAATAACGATCTCCTTTGCAGGTTTTAAGGCCGGCCAAGTTGATTCATAAAATTTAATTTTGTCAAATAAAATCGTTACGATTCAATGGAACTTTGCTAAACAGTTTTTCAACTCAATTTTTAGCAACAAAATCAAGCCATACTGATATATCATTATTTTAAAACTTTAAAAACTATGCTAAACAGTTTTTTCACTCAATTTTTAGCAATAAAATTGAGACATATATATAAAATATTATAATGTGGAGAACTTTGGTAAAAAACAGTTTTTTAACTCAATTTTTAGCAATGAAAACAAAGATCAAAAAACACTACCTGTAACTGTGAGAATTTCGATATCGCTAGCAGAAGAAACACGAAATTGTCTCAATTCAAATTTACAGTGTAAACTACAGAAATACCTCATCCCCATTGAAAAATTAACGATAAAAGTGTAGCACGTTACGGGTTTTGTGAGGATCAGAAATTATTTTAGTTAAAATTATACATTTATATATGCATATAATAACATTGTGACGATAGCATTTGAGATCATTTAAACTTATCGATTTATAATATCTATAGAATAAATTTCCAGTATAAATATTTGTTTGTACAAAATTTATAGCTTTTGAGAAATTTACAATCTAATATTTATATGAAAACTACCACGCTTCTTCGCGAAATAGAAAACTACGGCATATTCAGTGAGATGCTCAAATTTGAGGATATGCTTGTTAAAACAAATCCTGATTCCATTGATAATGATATAAATTATATAGCAGAAAACTTCACAGATGATAAATATGATGAATTAGCTAATCTATGCCTGATTAATTCACTTGTAAGGGCCGAAAATATTCAAAACATCATCCAATTCACATATAGGATGTGTGTTCAATTCCCAAAATTCAAATCATCGCTTCTTTATGTAATAGGGTGCTGCGATGCAATAGCACCCTATAGCAAGTTTGTACGTGCTATGTACCACCTCGGTGTATTTTCTTTTAACGAATTAGCAAGTGAAGCAGTTTTTCTTGAAGGCTTTCATTTAATATTTGCGAAAGAATTGAATCGTGAAGACATTATGCCGATCATATCTAAACTCAAAGAAAACGATTGGAATCTTTTTGATCAAATTATGGAATTTGGTTATGAGAAGCGAACAATTGGTTATGCGATCATCAATGATGACATCGAACTGTTCAAAGAATTCTCTTCTAAAGAAGATTTTGACGTGAACGGTTCAATAGAACAACCATTCTTGAATACAACAAGGAGGAGCTATTTAATGACAGCCATTTACTTCGGAGCACACAAAATCATCAGCCATTTGATTAACCTTGGTTCCGAATTTAATCATGATTGTTTAGCAGCGGCTGTTTCAGCGAACAATAGGGAATTAATTGACAAATATAAAGACACAGAAAATATAAATTACGACACATGCACGTTTAACGCTACATGGTTCAGAAGAGATGAAATTTTCGACGATATAATGAAGAACTACAACGGGAAGCCCGTATCGCTATATGCATGCATACATATGTCCGCATACAAGTATATCTACTTCTTTACAGAAAATGGCGCCGAAGAATCGGTTCCCGGTTGCGAGCCAGCTCTTGTTGAAGCCGCAAAGAATGGAGAGCTTACTGTTGTGCAGTATTTGGTAGATAAAAAGTTCAATGTCAATATTAAAAATGAAGAAGGAGATTCAGCTTTACACATTGCGGTTAAATTCCACAGATTCAGCATCATTAAGCATCTATTAGAGAATGGTGCTGATGTGAACATCATAAACGATGAAGAAGAAATAACACCTTTAGATGTAGCGAGAAGATACCAATTTAAAGAAATAGAGAGTCTGCTCATTAGCCATGGAGGCAAATCATATGAAGAAATATCAAAAGAAGTGAAATAATTTTATAAATTTCATTTGTTTTGTTTATTTGATGCGAGCATTTAAAATTAGATGTATAAATATTAGTTTTAGACAATTTACTCTACAATCTTTAAAAAAAAAAAATTCTATTCTTTTTCAAATTCTTCAAGAACTCTTTGGACCGAGTTATCATAAGCTTCTAATATGAATGTGCAAATATCCGGATTATAATCGCCAATAACTGATAATAATTCTGCTGCTTTTTCTGGATCAATGTTTTCTATAGATCTACCAAACGAATTATTCAACTCAAGGAATTTTTTGCCAGGGACGAATCCTTTGGCAAGTCCATACTTAACAATTGGCTCAACTGGAACTGGTTTTGGAATTCCAAGGCAAGAAGCAAAAATATCAGGATATATGTAGAAATCAGGATGTTTGAGACCAACGGCTTTGATAAATTCTAAGAAATTAGAGGGATCTTTTTGAGATAATTGCAAAGTCGAGAGTTGTTGACCAGCTCTTACGTTGACGATTACATTAGATTTTGTTATTGCCGGTGCTGCATTCATACCGCGCTCTCTTTCCATTTGCTCGAGTTCATTTGAAAGAATTGCATTAATCGCGCGTTCTTTGTTGCCCCTACTAACATATAATGCTCTTATTACTGTTGTCATATCGAAACCGAACTCCATGAGATGTTGTATTGATTCTTGTGTAACATTTTCAGGATAATTAGTTTTTTCTTGGAGAATTTCTTCTTTTAGTGCTTGTTTCTTTATGGAATCGCTGTCTAGATCCTGTAGGATCGTTGCCTTAGTGTTTGCAATGAAATCTGAATTATTGGTAAATAATGCAGCAGCAACAGCGACTAAATATGGGAATTGTACCTTATTTTGTTGCCATCTCTCTTCTATTTTATTATTCTCAACGAATCCATACTGCAGAGCCAATTCTTTGTGCTCATTCGTCTTGAAAGCGGCCTGGAAATCATGAATTTTCGCATAATTATCCATAACGCTTTCAAATGCCTTTATTTCTGCTTCCTTCTTCTCATCTATAAGTGCTTGGTTAAATGCAAGAAGAGCTTCGTTAAGTGTATCTTTGTTAAATGAATTTAATTTTCCCATTGCGCCAGAAAATGTATCAAACATGCCGAGTAATTGGATTAAAATCGGCTCATTTTCGAATAAATTGTTGTTAAGTATAACTAAAGCGTCCTTATAATTCCATTTCGTAAGATCTAAAGCTTTCTTCGCTAATTCGTCGGAATATCCCTTCTTTCTTATCTCTACTAGTTGTATTAAATCTATTTTAACTGTAACTACTGCATTTTTCAAGTTTAATGCTGGAATAGATTCTAATAATTTTCCATCAAGAAAGAATTCAATGACAGAATCGGCGTTGAAATTATCATATCTAAGAAGTAAAGCTTCAAGGTCGTCGCTATTTTGCCAAGGCATTAGTTTTACCGGAATATCTTTTTCTTTATATTTAATTGTGACAGCAACAGACACAGATGTATACAAAAGTTCGCCTACCTCTGATGCTTTCTTGGATTTATCAACTAATACTGCATTATCAATGTAATCAAACACTAAATTTTCGAATTCTGGTTTTATTTTGATTATTTCTTTGTGCAAGTCAGACACAATCGTATCTGCTGGGTACTCGATTGTGATTTTGTCAGTAATAAATGAGAAAATAAATGTTTTTGTAACTTTATCAGTCATAAGAATTATATGAAAAATTTTGCCTGTTGTCAGAAATTTTACATGGCAAAAATCATCACATTACACGTCAATATTTGCATTACGTGTCAAAAATATGATTCCGTAGCAAAATAATATAGTCAGAAGAAAAAATGGCAAACGCGGGATAAATAGGCAAACGCTACCTTAGAAGCATAATAGAGCCTCCAAACT
>MRSU01002075.1:0-24473 GCA_008369845.1 Trichomonas gallinae | reverse complement strand
ATATAACCTAAAATAAAATCCTTTCAAAATAGCGTTTGCCTATTTTTCCCGCGTTTGCCTATTTATCCCGCGACTATATGTTTATTTTAAATTTAATATAAAATTATTTGGATTCAAAACTTTCAATAAACCATAACTTTATACTATTCTTCCTACCCTTTTTCATGCTGAATTTTTTTTGTTGGAAATTTTGACATATGACGTCTGATATTTGACATCTGATATTTTACATGGCAGATTTTGTAAAAATTTAAAAATAGTTCAGATATAGATTATATACGCTGTGATGTTTTAATGTACAAAATTATTTTGTCTGAAAAACAAAAGGAAAAATTTCAAAAAATATGAAAAAAAAAAATTAAAAATGGTTAAAGATATAGATTATAGATGCTGTCAAGTTATCATCTGCATTATTATTTTGCTTAAGAAACGAAATCAAAAAATGTTTAAAAAAATTTTAAAAATGGTTTAGATATCGATTATAGATGCTGTGAAGTTATCAGATACAAAATTATTTTGCCTAAAAAAACCAAAGGAAAAAAAAAATATGAAAAAAACTGACATGCGTTACAAAAACGTTTACGAAGATTTTTTTAAATTTAAAATTTTTCGATGACCCAGCCAATGAATAAGATTCCAAAATCATCTGAAGCCTTCATCACAATGGAATATCAGATTCAGCAGATTTTAAATGCGCCTCGCGTACAAATTATTGAAGCATTCGATATCAACAATGTCCAGCAAGCAGTAAATTTCGGAAAATTCTGTGAAACACTACAACCGCTCAACGTTGTTCACGCATTCATTCCAACAACATCATTCCAGCAGCCTCTTTCCGATATTATTAAAAACGGAGTTCGTATTTCGCCAAATCTTCCATTACATGTATGTCCAAACAAGATTAAAGTCAACAAGGACCGTGATTTTAATGAAGTAATTCACGTTCTCGTCGCTCTTGGAAATACATACAATTATCAGCCAGTTATATGCGATCAGCTCGACAATGCTGAGTTCATCCAGATGGAGCCGAAGGCAGAAGAGCTCCCAGAAGACTATGACTCGCTTTGCGTCAACGAATCAGATTTTGTTATTTTCCAACCAGAACAAATTCGCACTTTACACATTGTCCGCTTCACAAGTGGTGAAACACTCGAACTCAAGCACGAAACAGACCACAAATGCAGCCTCTGCGGCGAACCAGCAACAATTTGGTGCACAAACTGTGCAGCAAAGCTTTGCGAGAAATGCGAGCAAGAGTCACACAATGGCAACAAATTACTCGAAAATCACAAGCGTGTTCCGATTTCTGACGCTTACACGCAGATGACTGAATGTCCATTCCATCCTGGCGTAAAAGTTGAGCATTTCTGCTTCCAGTGTCAGCTCCCAGTCTGTTTGGAATGCAAGATGTCCGGAACTCACTCTTTTGGCAGTGCATCGAAGCATACTTTAGTTCCTTTGAGAGATGCTTACACAGCTGCCTGCAAACACACGGAGACAGAGGATAGAATCTATATTAGAAGAAGGAAAGCTTTAAACGAAAAGAAAGACGATCTAACAAAAAGATTAAAAGATGTCATTCAAAACCAGAAAACAGTCGAAGCCCGCATCATGAAAGTTGCTGAGGATGCCATTTTCTCGTTAAGGCAGCAATCAGGCGAAAGAGCGATTAAATTAAGATCCGCATTATCAGAAATCGACAGAAAACTCAAAGAAATCGTCGAACGCGAAGAATTCCTCAACACACAGAAAGAATACTCAGACCCAGTCACTTTCATCAAAGGCAGCTGCATCCACGACAGACTCCTCCAAGAACTCAAGCACGACGACGATCTGCCGCTCGACTGCGACATTGAAGGCGACTTATGTCTCACTGGCGGCCTCACCGTCTGCCCTCGCTCGATCGCCGACCTCCCGAGTGGCGTCATCAAGCGCGACATTCCGTTTAATGAGCGCGAGAGAATCACTGACTACGGAACAGAGACGACAACTTTGCCGCCTGAATCAACAGCTCCAACATCATCTACAACAGTCGACAGGGAGCCGATAGACTTATCGAAGGTCAAGGTGACAAAGATCTCAGCGCTTGCAGCAAGGAGACGCCAGAAGATGAAGAAGAACGGCATGGAAATCTATTTTGCGCCATTTGCAGGCTCGAAGATCATCGACAAAGAACAAGGCTCAACACTTTATCACGCACTGCCGTTTAAGGCCACACCGAAAACGCACATGCTCTTCAGCACGCAGAGAGATGGAAAGAGCATCAAACTCATGCATAACTTGATCGACAATCTCGGAATCACTTTGGTTTTGATTAAAAGAGATGATTTCGTGTTCGGCGGTTTCGCTGGAACTAAGTGGAATCACAACGGCGAAAACTTCGGCCAGCCAAACGGATGCTTCTTGTTCTCACTCAACAGAGATGCTATTGTACCTTACAGGCCGTCTATCGAGGAGCCTTGCGTTTTGTTCGCTGAAGAAGATACTTTAACATTCGGAAGGTATGACTTAGTCCTCGCAGACAACTTCAAGCAATGTGTGGCCGTTATAGAGAATTCGTATGGTATAGGCTTGCCACCTGATTCGCCAGAAGCTGAGGAGTACTTAGCAGGAACACCTGAATTTGCTGCAGATGTTGTTGAAGTTTGGGGATTTTTCTCTGATTAATTTATTTTTTTTTTTGCTTTTGATTTGATTAAAATGTATCATTTTTATTACTTTACTATTACTCATTATTTTAATAATATCACTTAATTATTTCAATAACGACAGGAAATGAATATTATTATATAAACATTAAAATTATATGATTGCACATGTAACTATTTTAATCGATTTCAATGTTTAAATTACTCATGAAATAAACATTTTAAAATAATAAAACATTCCTGCATATTGAATAGTCTCACACAATAAATTTCATTTTCCATTAAATGCAATTGATGTTGTATTTCCATTATAATCTTTTGCTTCAACATTTGCACCTCATTCAACAAACTTCGAAATAAAATCTACACTATTATTACAAGCTGCGAAAATCAATGCTGTTGATTCATCTATTGTTATTGCCTCAATATTTGCGCCTAATTGAACCAATTTCGAAACACAATCAGCGCTATTGAAATAAGCTGCATTAATCAATGCAGTATTACCATTATTATCTTTTACTTCAATATTTGTACATAATTCAACCAATTTCGAAATAGAGTCAACATTATTCTCTGCAGCTGCAATCATCAATGCTGTATTCCCTTTTTGTTCTTTGACTTCAATATTTGCGTTCAATTCAACCAATATCGAAATACAATTTACATTGCTCTTATCTGCACCCATTAGCAATGCTTTTTTTCTGATTAATTTCTTCAGTTTTTCATTGTAAATCAATCCCTTATCTATTTTCCATGTGTATAAGCTATATGTTCAAATTGAAGATGATAGGATACGGATTTGAAAGCAGCATTATTCAACGAGGTTTTTATCGTCAAATGCATTGATATACTTTCGTAGCACATTCAAAGTTAATCGAGTCTGATGATAATTATTATAAATCCTCTGAGATGGATGCCTTTAAATGCTGCATGAGATTACAAATGTTTATGTGAATTTGGTTCTTTGCCCTTCAATAAGATTTTATTGATTTTCTGTGTTTTTTTGATAATCATTGGCTTGAACAACACATTGTTTTTCGTCATTTGGTAATTTAGAAGCTGCATAAAGAATTCGAACAATAATAATTTGAAATTAGTATCAACTAGTCATAAATATGCATGTATTCAAAAATTCAGTTTTCATATTAAAAATCTAATTTAAAAAAACCAACAAAGCCAAAATAGGAATTGTTATTTTAAACATATAAGTAGAGTATAAATCATATTTGACATAGAAAACGATAGTTTCAATAATATATTTTTGATTATTTTAAAAAATTGTCAAAACATGATTTTGATGAACGAAATATATATAAAATGAAATAGATAAATAAAATATCAAATGTGAAATGTGATGAACGATATCTACTATAAAAAGTGAGAAAAAATGTTGCCGAATCTTTTTACAGACATGATGCGTGATACGTTTGAAGATGTTTCGGTAACGACAAAGACCTCGAAACTCAGTGGAATTTATAATATAGACTTTGAAGGCCCCTTTTTAATATTTTATAAAAATCAGCCGAGAATGAATGTTTTTGTGATATTATCGATGACATTTCAGATGGAAACAAGCGAATCGAAGAACAAAAATATAGTCATTACATCAAAAGATAAAACACTAAATTTCAAATTCTCTTTTCGCTTCCAAAACCATGATGATTATAACAGATTTGAGCGCAGTTTGAACATGCAAACGAACTCTCTCGTAAATATCGTTCTGAAAACGAATCCATATGATTTAAATTGTTCTGGGCAGTTCATGTCTCTTCTTCCAGGAAATTCGGAACCAGAAAAGTGTTTTGCTGTAGTACAAAAGTCAAATCAATGGGAATTTCGGTTAAATACATTCTCTGGAAATGATAATGATTGTTTGGAAATGAAAATATCTCCAGAAATCACTATCATGCCAGAATTAGAGATCACTAAGCTAGGTGGGCAATCAACATTTTGCCAATCTTTCCTAATACGAAATATTTCGGATAAGATTTCTAATAACATTCATATTAAATGCGGCTCAATGCAAGAAATGCTTGATTTCGTATCAAAAGTCTACTCATTAATTATTTTGGCTGAATCAAAAGTTTTAGAAAAAAATGAAAATCTTCCTCAAAAATCAACACAAAATGAAGCAGAAACAAAACCTATACAAGAAACCGACACAACTAAATCTGATGTTACAGATCAATCATCTGATAATGGCGAAGAAATCACAATTTTGCAAAAAGAAGAAGAAATTTCTCCAATTCAAGAAAAACAAAACAAATTGGAATCATCTGAGTATGAAGAAGAATATTACGAAGATGATGAAGAAAATGATGCAAAAATTGAAAATCAAAAAGAATTCAAAGATCAACAAACAATTTCGAACCAAAACACAGAAGAACATCAAGAAAATAAAATAGTAGAACAAAAAGAAAACGAAATTATCGATGAAGTTAAAATCGAAAATGATATTCAAATCGATTCATCACCAAAAACAGAAGATATTGTTTCAGAGCAAATTATTTTACCACCAGATTATTATACATTAGATAAAAACGAATTTGAGCTGTTTAAGTTTACAGAAAATAATTCAACATTTTCCAAATCAAACATCGCATATAAAGAAGACCAACTACCCAAAGTCGAAGCTTTTTCATTTGATTTATCTAAGCCAGCAGAGCCTATTCAACAAATCAAAACAGAACCAATTAAAACAGATTTAGAGAATTTCGTCAGTCTTCAAAATTCTGATTTAACAGAAGAAAACATTTCGGAAATATTATATGATTCATTCACTGTTTTAGAGGAAACACCAATGCCACAATTCTCTTCAAAGCCTGTTTTTGAGGGCCTAAGATTAATAAACGAAGCAGCATTCGAGAAAATGCCGTCAGAGTTTGATTTAGATGTCACGAAAATTTTTAATAGTTTAGGACTACAATTTAATAAAACAACTCAAAAACCATGCTGCCCATTTTTATCTGAATTGCAGCGCACGGTCCAGAGCTTGAGAATATCAGGAATATCAATACACAGAGAAGAACAAGAATCAATAAATCTCGCATTATTAGTTGCATCACTTTTCTACAACAGTTCACTTCACAATGATTTCAGATCTACTATTTTGTCTATGGTGGACTTTGCTCCTTCATTCGAAAAAATCCTTAACGAGTCTGCAAACCAGAAAGATCCAATATCGCAGATATTATCTTTTTCTGTTAACTCTTTGAATACAAAAATGTTATTACCTATTCTTAGAGCCATAAGAAGAAACGAAGAATGGCAGAAAGAGAATTACGAAATATCTTCTTATATATGCGAGGACTTCGTGCTGGAAGAGTGCTCAAATATATTAGAGCCATTATTGATGTATCACACTTTCGTTCTTTCTCCAATAACAAAAGAAAGCTTCGAGAAAATATTTGACAAAAATTCTGACAAAATTATTTTTGCCGGTTTATTTGACAGAAATACTGACAAATTTGTTTTTGACAACTTATTTGACAAAAATGTCAGACCGGCATTTTGCCA
This sequence comes from Trichomonas gallinae, assembly GCA_008369845.1. Lineage (NCBI taxonomy): Eukaryota > Parabasalia > Trichomonadida > Trichomonadidae > Trichomonas > Trichomonas gallinae. The sequence continues at coordinate 18,309 of MRSU01002075.1, read as the reverse complement.
TAAGAAGCTTTTTAATTTACCAAGGTTAAAAGAGAACAGCGAAGAGTTTATCAGTTTAATCATTGATGTACTCTTCGATGGCATCAAAATTGATCAGCTGGATTTCATCAAAAACGCTGCAAGAAAACATAAAATTTCGGATCTTGAGGTTTCCATAAGCAAATCGCGCAAAATTCCAAAGAAGCAGCGAGTAAGAACTATTATAGGCGATGGCATCAAAAGTAAGCAGTTAGTTAACTGGGTTTGCATTTTTTCATCGTCAGCAGATGAAAAAGAGTTTTATCCGGATTCTACGATGTTAGACAAAGTCAGAACTGATTTCGCAATCAAATCAATATACATGTCTTTGAAGTAAATGTGTTGTAATTTTTTTGTTTGTATTAATTCACTCAATATTTTGCAACAAATCAATCTACGCATTTAATTTCAATCATACTGAGAGGAATTTGAAAGTTACAATCGAAAAATAATTATTTTCATATCATTTGAAAATTTTGAGATTCAAATTGATAACAATTGATCAGATATATTTTGATTCAACAAATAAGACAGGATGTCAGTAATTGAAATATGTTTAATTTCCATTTCAATGAAGATTAATTTTGAAATTATTGAAAACTAAGAAAAATATGCTTATTCTGTGAGGTTAATTTTCATTTCGATGAAAATATTAATTTCAAGTAACTTAATAAGCATTTGAAGAAATATCAATATATGAAATTATATTTGTTTCTTTAGATTTTTATTATTGGCCGAGAATCAAGGTGTTATACAGGAGGATAGTAGATTTATTTCATATTTCAGCCGCAACGATGATTAAAATTGTTTGGCTCCTTAGCGATAGAATTGAAAGATTTTGCTACAATAAGCTCAATATCAGTTTTCCTATCATTCCTCTTCGTAGAAAAAGTCGGCGGGAGATAACTACAAATTTTCAATTTGAATGCAAATTTATCGTCAGACCAGTTTTATAATAAAATTTTTATATAAAATGACAGAATTTTCCAACCTTGAAATTGGGAGCCCTGATAAAGGCAGCATGCAGGCCAGCGATGATACAGGTGATATTTCTAGTCATGAGCAATCAAATCCTGAAATTGAATTTGACAATCCACAATACTACATCGATTCTGATTCTCTGAGTGTCCCATGTCAGCTGGTCATTGATATGTTGCTAAAAAAGGATGGATTAGCAGCTGAATCAAGTTTATCATATTTTATTGAAAAGAATTCAGACTTGCTAACCGATCACAAAAAATCACCTCGTGAGCAGTTTAAACAAGCCATGAAGACGGTTATCGATGATACTCGTTTATTTTATCGAGATAAAGGGAAATCATATAATTGGCGCTTAAATTCGCAGCATTTTCGCTTCTCTAGGCCTTCAATCACTGCTTTTCATCCAAAACAAAAATCTTCTGAGCAAGATGCAGCAAACATCAGCTCACAAGAAGAACAAAATTTAGTCGAAAAAAATTATGAAGGTCCAACTTTTCAGCAAACATTGATTGATTTCATCAATAATGCAGAAATTGGCGTACGCATGGAGGAGATCATTGATTATATGAAACAGTTCGTGAATCTTCCTAGTTTATTCTCTAATCTGCCAGTAGAAAAAAGATGCAAAGCAATTTTAAGACATCGAAAAGAATTATTTTACGATCAAAAAACAGGTTTATGGTTTTGCAGCAGCAGTAAAGAGAAATTTAATAATATAAGGAAAGAGTCGATGAACAAAGATATGCCGAAACATCTTGCTGAATTCGATATTGGAAATTTAACTGTTTCGCAATTATATGATGCGCTCATTAAGAAAGGTATCCTGACATAATCCTATTACTGTTTTGTTTATATTTGTTATATAATTTTAAATTTTTTTGTTTGATTATAAATTTTTTTTTTATAATATGTTATTTTCAAAAATCAATAATATATTTATATAATATAAAAACATGACATAATATATGTATATATATCGTTTCTAATGTGATCTACAAATTTTGATAATTTGAAATATATTTGGTAAAAATTTGAAGATGCAAGCAGTACTTTTCTGGCAAATCTACGAATTGTTGCGCATTAATTTTGCAAATTTATCAAAAATGAATAAAATCATCAAATAATAAATAATACGGATTAGAAATTAATTTCTACGATCATTTTTAATATATTGATGATAATTTGAAATAATCATTCCGAAAATGTAATTAGTTGAATTTAACTGATATATGCCATCTATTAGTAAATACCCATGGATTCATATATGATCTATTGGATGATTTCGAATTTTGGATCATTTGAAATATTTGAAATAATCCAATATTTCAAATATTTGAAATGTTTTAATTTGTATAGTGAGTGAACATATATGACTATATCGTACATCTCTATTTAATTTCTGTGATATTAAGTGATTTTGTTGAATTATTTGGATTAATTTTTAATAATTTTTCTGATTTTTCATTTTCCTCGGCTGAAAGATATTTATTTTTGTGTTTTCTTGTATTATTAGTATTGATATGGATTAAACTCGAATGTGTTTCAATATTTGTATAATTTGTGTAATTTTCATTATCTTGCTTTGTTATATTGGTAATATTATACTTTGTTTCGTTGTTAATTGTAAATAATGATACATTTTCATCAATCGTTATATATTCAGAAATTTCATTATCAGATTCATTAATTTCTGTTTCATATATGTTTGTTCTGTTAGTTTCATTCTGCTTCTTCACCAAATCTATATGTCTCTGATCGAAAGTCCAATCAACGCTCATTTCATCTTCAATGATCTTTGGTTTATAACTTCTTGACTTATTTATAGTCGCCGGATCTCTTCTCATTCCCCAGTTCGGCCTTGCGTATTCAGGGTCATCGTTTGAGAAGTGTCCATCGCATGCGAATCCTTTGTAAAAGAAATCATCGACTTTTACCGATCTCAATTCCTGCGAAACTTTGACGTGATCCAGATGAACGTGCAAGCCAATAACTCTGAGAAATGTCGGGAATTTATATGCAGCGAACTCAAGCAGCATCCATGAGTCAACGTGTAATACATCACCTGTCTCTAGGAATCCGTGCATTTGCTCCCACTGCTTCCTATGGCAGCCCTGAAAATCACCACTACTCCTCGTTCGAAGTTTGTTCATGTATGGTGAGTAATCAAGGTAAGCGGAATAATCAATTATTTCGCTATCATAGTATGGATAGAATTTCTGGAGCTCATAATAGTCGCGTGGAATCTGCTCATTGCCCAGATATCTTACTGACCTATATATTCCTGGCGAAAACAATCTCCTAATCGCGTGATCGAACAAAGAATGTGGAGGAATTATGTCGCTGTTGCCAGATATGATATATTCGCCTCTTGCACTCCTTATTCCTATGTTTTTCAGCTGAAATTCTGGAAAAGTATAATCATCATCGCTCATTGATGCTACTTCTTCTGGCGGTATTTCTATGACTCTCAAATAAGATTTCATTATATCAGGAACTTTGAATGTTTGAAAAAAATCTTTTGAAGAATTGTCTTTTTTCGCATAAACGTATATAAACTCGACAGGTATATTTGGCACAACTTCCAAGAACCAAGAGAAATAGTTTATCTGCTCATTGGCCCTAGAAATTATTCTATTGATGTCGCAGACTGTTGTAACCCAAGACAAATAAATATCTTTCGGGGGCTTTGAATATTTCTTTTTGTAGAAATCTATAGTTATTTTAACTTTTGCTAATGTGCTTAATGAAGGCCTTACATATACATCAGGGAGTTGACATTTCGGCAGTAATATTTTTGTCGCTGTCATCAGTTCTTCAGGTGAAATAGTCTTTACAACAAATTCTGGAGGATCAAATCCATTGATTATTGCTTCCATGATTTTAACAGTCATGCTTGCAATGTCGCCAGAAAAAGCAATTCTTTTTGTCATATTAGATACTTGAGGGAAGGTGAAATTAGATGCTATTGAGCACTCTTGTAGATATATTGCTGGCCTCCCATTTGATATGGTTGACGCATAATCTGGTCCGAAAAATTCTGGAATTCTATAAACATAAATATTTTTTGTTTTCTCGATGACTGTCTCATAGTCACATACTAAAACTATAACTGGTGCATCAAGTTTGTACAAAAGTTGAACTTCATCCGGAAATGGATCGATTACAATGTGACAAATAAAACTAAAGTAATTAAGAATATCTGCGTATTCTACGTGATTCAACTGCAGGTGGTAATACGACTTTATCTCTGAATAATTATATTTCAAATGTTTAAGTAGGCCTCTTAGAGCTATACCTATCGGATGTCGAGAGCATATTATGGAAACTCTTGGTAAATCAGCTTCAAATGGCGAAAATCCGAACTGACATGCAAAATATTTGTAATTTTCCATTCTGGCGTAGCATGCTGATGAATTTTTGTTAGTATGGTCTATTGTATCGAAGCATGATGGATGCACGTAGTCAGTATCTTCGTCTTCGTAATATTCGAAATCGAGAAAAAATTTTCTTCCGAGAGTGATTGAAAATACTGTAAATAGGAATGTTCCTAGAAGCAGCAAGTTCAAAAGCGACGCTCGAAGGAACCGATGAGTTCGATTCTTCACCGATTTCGAATGTCGAAAATCAACCAAAATCTTTGATTTGGAAAATAACTTTTGTGATCAAAATCAGCATCACATTTAATGGGAAATATTGCTATATATACTGGAAAGGACCTATTATATCGATATTTCGGTAAAAATACAAAAATATTCGAAAATGAATGATTAATCATTTGATTAAATGCTTGAGAACATAAACAATCAAATCAGTTAAAAGAATAACTAACAATGCTCTCGCAATTAGATTAATTTTTATAGATAAACTAAAAATTTCGTATTATCTGTGTCAGAGCGACTTTGGCACAGCCAGTAATCATTAATTGAGACATATATTTCCCTTCATGATTGTTGATTTGGAATGAATATTTTGCGATTTTTGTAGAATAACCATATTTTCGTGGATATTCATGCAATAGATATGATACCAATAAATAAGATATAATCCGTGAGTTTGAGTAAAAAACAAGAATATAAATTTTAAAGTCAAATAATCTACATGAAAATCGAATAAATAAGATGTAATTTCTCTCATTCTATTAGGATGCATAGTACTATATCAGCTTTACCTACTATGTTAGTTCAATTCTAATCTCAAAGGCTAAAAAACATCGAACATTAACCTGCAGTTTTTGGATGTCCGAATCTTTAATAATTTATACTATAATGTGTTGTATATGTGTTAAAAATCGAATGAGTTCCTTTAGAAAGAATGAAAATTTTATTTCTATAAAATATAAAACATAATTGTAATTTAAAGCTCTTTGTCGAAACGAACTTCATCTTCACCAAATAATGATTGAGGAGGCGCTGAAATTACACAATCTCCATTAGCGTAATTATTCAAATAAAGTGTTCCATTGTCTGCAGTAGAAATGTTGTACCAATCCTCATTAACACCGCTTAAAAATGTTCTTCCTGGTGTCAAATGGCCATGAATATATACTGCATCTGGTTTGGAAATAATTGCAGCGTCATTTCTAAATAAAGACGTTGATGTCATCTCCAAATTTGTTCCAGAAAGATCAATGGCGCCTCTTACTGTCAAAGATGCGCTGTCTGTTATTTTGATTTTATTAATTCTTCCAATTACAGTGTCAGAGCCTTGAGAAATCAGGTAATTTATCGGTGCTGGTTTTCCTCTTATATCATAAGCAAAAACAGAAACTTGTTTCGTTGTTAATTCTTTGATTTCTTTATCGACTAAAACTGAGAACCATATCTGCGGATTACTTGATGAAACAAATATTTTGTCTGCGAGGTACTTCGTTGTGGCGAATGCATTGTCGCAAATAAACAAGCGATCTAAGATTCTCATTTTTTGTAGTGTTCTAATATGCCTGTAACCAGCTGGACACTTCATTCCATGCTCTCCTGGATTGTAACAAGCTTTGAAAGCATATCTTTTCTCATTATCATTCGGAATTAAATTAAATAACAAGCTTGCTTTCTTTCCAGCAATCGAAACATTGATCATCATCAAGTTTTCTTCGTAATCTGCATAGAATGAGTTCGTATCAATTTTAGATAATAAATTTTCACATTCCCCGGACAAAACTCGAACTGAATAGTTTTTGATTGTTATGGGATCCTTCAGTTTTAGGTCGTCTTTCCTATTATATCTGAAGTATATCAAAGAAGGAGTTTGTTTGATGAATTTGTTCACAATTACATCAGAAATCTTAGCAATATGAACTTGAATGCTCAAACTGGATATATCTGATTCAAAAGAAATGCCGTCATTCAAGAAAACAGTAGTTCCTGATAAAATTGTAACATATTTCAATGAAACACTGGATAATTGGAAAACTCCATCCATCATTGACAACCTTTCTATCATGTATCCTTTGCTTCCGTCTATTTCAACATTCTCATTCCCATAAAATTCGAGATTAATTCCGGAATTAAACTTAAAAACAGCGAAATGCTGCTCTGTGCTCACATTCAAGCAGTCACTGCTCAATAATGTAACAAAAACAGTGGAACCAGTAACAACAAACAGCTTGTTTAAGTCTGTTTCAACGAAAGAATTAAATTTTCCATCGTAAGCAACACTTCCAGTAAATGTAATGTTGACTGTTCCGGCGGTTGTTACTTTTGGTAATTGTCCTGAGTTACAAGAAACAGATAAAGTTCCATTTCCTGATAAATAGATTCCACCATCGATTTGGTCGCTATCTATGTTGTATATGCCATCGATATTCAAAAATCTTATGTCTCTTCTAAGTTTTATCTCATTATCTGTCAAGTGTGTAAAGTTTTCTAATTTATCGCATGATTTCCCTAAACAATACATTTCTGATGTTGTAGATAAGAAATACGTGTTATTGATGTTTTGTATATTAAAGTTGTAGTTGATTTTTCGCTTGTTAAAGACTCCGCCGTTTCGAATTATTTTAATTTCAGTTCCTTCAGGGACAAGTGTGCCTTTTCCTTGTTTATACTTGATTAATGGCAGCAAAGGAATAAATGCTTGTGATCCTGGATCTTCTACGTAGAAGAATTGGACTAATGGAAATTCAAATATTGATTCATCTGGGATTTCAAGGAAAGAAGGTTCATCATAGCTGAAATACATTGACAAAGCAAGCATATGTTTCTTAAGACCTTTAGTATCTGTTAATCTCAAAGTTGAATTTTTTTGGATCGAAATTTGTTCGATTGGAAGCTGTGTTGTTAGCTCAACATTACTATTTTTAGCCGTTTCGATTGTTATCGGAGTCTCACTTGTTATTTTCGTATTAATTGTTAATTTAATATTATTTAAACAGTAGAAGCCTGCAGATTCCATGGTTAACACCTGTTTGTCCATAAAAGTAAATTCATTCTGTTTTATCTGCGTAACTGTTGTAGTTTTATCGATAATAATTTTCATGAATTTAATTTGCGACTTTGAGAGTCCTGATGTCTTCTCGTAGTCTCTTGGTAGTAATCCAGTAACAGATATATCGATATTTCCTTCTAATTTAAATTCTGGAAAATAGTTCATATAAGAAGTTGAAGAAATCACGAGAGATTTATCGAAATCTTGCGGATGTATTGTCACTTTCGGTCCGAATAGGTTCAAACTTAGCTTTAATGATCTTTTTGTTTTAGATAAATATAATTCATCGTAAAAAGCTGGTGTTTCTATTGTTCCGACATCCAAGAATTCAACAGCATCACCACCTTCACACTTTGGCTTATTTATTCCTTCGTAAATGCAAAGCGAAAAAGATGACGAAAATTCGAATAAGCAACAAAACATTTTTTTGGGAAAAAAGATTAGCAAAAACATATTTTTAACCAGATAAAGAAAGATAAAAATAAACAATTTCATTCTTGTCCGCCGAGTTCTTTAATCTGCGAAACTGCAGCTTCTAAGTAAGTGCAGCAAGCTACGAATCTCTGCGGGAATCCAGGCAATCTAGTCCATTCTGTGATAAAATTGTTCATTCCGCACGGATCTGCGATGTCTGACGTTGCGACTAAGCATATCCAGAGATCGAAAATATCATCGAAGCCGGGCATCTTTGAGTAGAAGTCCTCGGAAGTTGTGCCTTTGCTGTTCTCTGTCGCCTGCAGTGTCGCGGCTATGGAGAGGGACTCGTGGACTTTGAAAATGCAGTAAGCGATGTCGAGTGGGCAGAGCTTGAACTCCATCAAATTCATCCAGCCGACTGGCGCGCTGTGGATTGATGACAGCTTGAATATCTCTGTGACTGGCTTGTCTAGGATGGCCTTGTTGACGTATTTGAGTGGAATGTGGGCTTCTTCTGGCGTCATGCCGCGAATCTTTTGTCTCGTGGCCGTGAAAACTTCGTCGTGCTTCAATTCTGGGACGAACATAGGATATGTTCGCTCGAAGAAGTATCTGGAAACGAGGACATTGATGACATCGCGTCTGTCTGTGATAGGAATAGCGTCTAACTGGACAAGTGTCTCTGCGGCGCTCTTTATCCACATGATGGCCTCATCGATGTCTTTGTTCACGCGAATTGGCAGCATACCTGCGCGCGCAATCGGGGAATTGACGTGATCGAAGAAGGTGAAGAGCTTCTCTTCGATCACAGGTGACTCGAAGTAAGCTGTGTTGGCTTTTCTCGATGCCATCGCATTATCTACGACTTTTCTAAGGAAAGCTCTGTTTTCTGATGTCATGTTGAAGATGGATGGGCTGTGATTGATGAGAGAAATTTGTTCGCGTAACGCAATCTTGACTGATCTGTATTTCTTGTATAAATGCTGATTTGCTGAGAATGATTTGGAAATTGGCTTCGGAGATGCGCGCTGTACGTTTATAATGATTGACGTTGGATTTGAAATCAACCAGTTGGCTAAAATCTCTAATTGCTTCAAAATCTCGATTTGCTGTTTGAGGACGCCGATATTTATGTTTTCTATCTTCAAGTCGAGTCTCTTGAACTTGTCGAATAATACGTGATACAAGCAAATCTCGTTTTTGATCTGTGGCTGATTTTCAATTTGATCTGGCTGCTTTTCTTTGTTGTCGTTCAAACTCTGTAGCGAATCCTCAAGCATTTTCTGGCCAGCTGGAATTTTATCGTGGAGCTGGGCGGCTACGTCGCGATAATGATTGTTCAATTTGGCGTAGAAAGCTGTGTTATCTGAAAACTTGTTCGGAAGTGGCAACAAATAAGGCTTGACCAAGTTGATGTCTATTTGTGGTGGTAGATCAGGCCTGCTCGCGAGTAAGTCTATAGCATCCATTTTTTATAAATTTAATTTATCTTTGGTGGCTGCCCCTTTTATAAATTAATGACATCGCAAAATTGCTTTCTTTTTATATATTTCGCATCTATATAATGTTTTCTATCTATTTATCGTAAGAAAATGATGGATCATATAAAAAACATTAATAATATTTTGTCAAAAAATATACTATATTTGACATGTAAATTTTAAAAAATCAGGAATAATATTTGATGAAATAAAGGCGTGAACACCTGGTCTTCTTTGTAGATTCTTTCCAAATTAAGTTATTAGATACAGTATTACCATAAGAGTTACATACTAGAAAATCTCGCAAAAAGTTTTATAAGATTCATGTAATTAGCGTTCGATATTAATATTGTGAATTTTTGACAATATTTTTGAAATTGGTGTCAGCTTTTTTGATTGAATATATGTATTTGATTCATTGTTTATCATATCTCATTCATGTCTTGGATAACAAAATCATCATAAAGTTATTATATCATTTATTAAATGATGTTGGGGAATGATTTGTTATGTCGTTGAAAAATATTTGAAAACAACAGTTTATATAAATAGATAAAACAAAAAAATAAATAACCTACTTTGGTTTTGTGATTGGAGCTAAAGCAGAATGCTTAGTTACTATAGTTTTTCCGTTGGAGTTTCTTCCAAAGAATTGCTCGCCATTGTCACCATAGACTAAGCATCTATCGCCAGAAGGAGTAACGTTGAGCTTCTGCAGCTGCTCTGCTGTCTGTCCTGGCTCAACTTTCTTTATCTGTCCGCACAGCAAACAACGAGATTCCGCCGATGTCTTTCCGATTTCCGTTGAAGCAAGAATATTCGTCTGGATGTCTTGCTCTGACTTAGCAATAGCATTCTTAAGCGTTTCGTCGAATTCCTCTTTGCCGACTTTTCCAGAGACGGCCTTCTTTGTTGACTTGACGCGGTTGTTGAGTTCTGCCATGGCAATTCTGAACTGTTCGAACATTGTCTTGAACTCTGATCTGTCCGCTTTTTCTTCCTGAAGGCCAACGCACTTCTTGTCTATCTTGTCGCAGTCTTTCTTCATGATGTTGAGTTGTGACTGAAGCTGAGACAAAGCTTTCGAGATTTCGTTGAACTTCTTCTGGTCGACAGACGAAATGACAGCTTCTTTGGACACAATTGCTGTAGCTTTCTCTCTCTGTACCGCATTAAGCTGGGCTTGCGTTTTCTGCAGCAGGGCGGCTTGTTGCTGCAATTGAAGCTGTGTCTGGAGAATCTGTTCGTTGCAGCTTTGGAGCTGTTCAAGATTCTGTGCTGTCAAAGTTGAGCCGTCAGATTGGTCCTTTCCGAAGACTTTGCTGCTTCTTGCCGAGTCTTTGCCATCTGCGCTCACGAAGCTCTTCTGTGACGCAACAAGAGACTTGTCTGATGAAACAGGGGAAGTTGGCTGGTCAACTGTGGCAACTTTTGGAGGAATGGTGATAAACTCTGATGGCTGAGAAGAAACTGGCGCTTGATGCGCGATGTCTTGTACGTTTGTATGCAACTCAGCTATTTTTCCTGTCAGGTCATCAACTCTGTCATCTGTTCTCTCGATTGAGCGGGTGATATCCTTGATCTTCTCGTTAATTGCAGTGATGTCTGTTTGTGTTGTCGTGACAAGATTCTTCATGTGTTTCTCGACGTTCGCGTTTTCTTCTCTGATGTTATCGGCGAGTCTCTTGATTTCCTCCATTGCTGCTGTTGTCTCTTCACTGTGGGATCGGAGTGTATTGATAGCTGCGCGTGAGCCAGTCAAGTCTTTGTTCATCTTGACGTTCGCATCTTGTATTCTCTTGATTTCCCCTTCGAGAGAATTGAATCTTTCGTTGATCTCAGCGAAAGGCCTCTGTCCTTCCTCTGAAGACTGGTACTGTATATAGTCAGTGAGCTGTGAGTTAGTGTTGGTAGCCATCTTCTCTGCATTTCCTGCTACTTGTGTAACTTCAGCAATCTTTTCTTCCTCAGCTTGAACTTTCTCTGTCAACTGGTCGAATGCCAAAGGCTGGACAACTTCCTTCTTTTCCATCTGGACGAGTCTCGAGTTTAAGTCAGCGAGCAGCGAGTTCTGTGCGTTTATCTGGTCGATGACTGGCTGCATGTCAACTAAACCATCCTGAGAAACTTTGAGTTTCTGAATAGGTGGCGGCATTTTCGCTGCTGAACTGACATCTGTGAGTCTTTTATCGATGCCTTCAAGTCTTTCGTTGAACTGCGCGATGACGACATTAAGCTTGTCATAGAGCTGCTTGGATTCCGCACTGCCCTTCTGCAACTCGTTGGTGAGGTTCTGGGTAGTCTCTGCGATTTGTGAGTTGAATTTCTTTGTTGAAACTTCTTGGGCTGCTGAAACTTTTGTGATTAATTGTCTCAGAGCTGATTCTGTTAACTTCAAGTCCTTCTTTGACTCTTCCGTCATCGAGTGCTTGGCATTCTCGATTTCTGCGTGCGCGACATCCAAGAATTGCTCAAGCAACTCGTCTGTGTTGATATTCGAACCAGTAGGAATGTTGATTTGTATTGGCTTCGGCGGAGGTCTGACTTCTTCTTTTGGTTCCTCTTTGACTTCCTCCTGCTTGGCTTCTTCTTCCTTTGGCTCTTCGCGTTCATCGCCTGTCTGCCTGCTTTCCTGCCTTGAGTTCTTTGCACTGACTCTTCTAAGATCATCAAACAACTCAACTAAATGCTGCTTCCTTTCCTCGCTTGGTCTCTTGTTGAGTTCAATGTGCATATCAAGAACAATGCCGTTTAAGTCGTTGACGACCTTCTCGAGATATTCAACTTTAGCAGCCAGTTCTGTTTCCTTAGGAACTTCGAAGTTCAACGGAGCAAAAGTAACTTTTGGTGCGTCGGACATATTCGAGTCCTTAGATCTCGCTGACATGTCTTTCGGCGTCAATGCTCTCTTATCTGAGAGTGGCGTTGATTGCCTTGAGATCTTTTCGGCAGCTTGTCTTGCGCTTGTAACTGATTCCACTTGTTTTTCTGATACTTTTCCTTCATCTTTTTCTTTCTGTTTTTCGGTTTCTCTGTTTCTCATTTCTGCTGCGAATTCTATCTGTTTGTCCGGTTCTACCTTCATTGCGATTATCTCTGCCAACCTCGCTGAGTCATCAGGAGTCATGTTCATCGCGAGCATTGCGACGACAGCGGACATCTGTTGTGGATTCATCTTGGAGCATAACCTGATTACCATTGAAACTGTGTCTTCTTGGTCAAATTTCTCGCTGAGATTCTGAACAATTCTCGACGTTTCTTCTTCCGCGACTCTTTTTGATATGTCTTTAATCAAATCTGTTATTGCGTTTTCGTCCAATTTGCCTGATAACGCGCTGAGTATTTTGGCTGAAAGTTGGGTGTCGACATAAGTGCAAACTTCTTCGATGATCTTTTTGTTTGTTCGTGGTGATATTCTTTGTGCTAGATTTACGAAAATATTTTCAACGTTCGGATCTTTGACGCGCTCGCTGAGTTCGACGGCTAGTCTGCCTGTTTCCGCTGGTGTAAGTGTTTCTGCTGCTTTGGCAAGGAATTCGCTGGCTTGTTCAGGAGTCATCCTTTCATAATCCTCGGGGGTTGAAACTCTTAATGAGGGTCTGTCTGGAAGTGGATAAGGCAAGCGTGGTGATTGTCCAGGGCGCATTGGTGTGTCTGTTGGAGCTGATCCTAGAGTATATGCGTTCATTGGTCTTGATGAGGATTCTGAAACAGGCTGTGTTGATGGTTGTTGATTATTTGATGTATATTGTGATTGCTGTAGTGATGATTTTGTGGTTTGTGGGAGTTCATTAACTGGTGGATTCGTTGGTGGTGTTTGATCCATTCTAACTGATTCAAATGTGCTTGTTGGGATGTATCTTTGCTGTTGTGGCTGTTGTTTTTGTTCTGGAGCGACAACTTGGTTGATATAAACAACTTTTTGCGGTGGTGGTGGAATTTCTTTCTTTAATTCTTTCAAAATTTCTTCAGTGTTGACTGTTGGTGCCGATAAATCGAGATTAGCGCCGCCAGCAATTTCTTTAATATGTTTTGAATTTTGATCGAGTAAATCTCCTAATTGTGAAAGTTTTTTCCCATTTTCGTGTTTGTATGAATCAAATTCGTATTTATCTGTCTTTTTTTCTACCATGTCACGTAGAAAAACGACTTCATTTCTTAATTGTAAAATTTCTCGATACATATTCATCATTAAACTTTCCATTTTCGATGTGTCCATCTCAACAGAAAGCGTCATAGCCTCCTGTTTCTTTGAAAGAATCTCATCGAGTGCCGGAGAAAGTTCCGACATATAGAAAGATTGAGAAACGTGCAAAAAACCGTTTTTTGATTTTAGTAAAAAGAGGGGGAGACACCATATATTATTGTTTTATTTTAAAATCATTATGATAATGATTATCATGTATTTTAACTGGTTTTCAACTTTAAAATCATAAATCTGATTTTTTATAAATATTCTTTTTCATCACATGCAAATTTTAATATACTGGCTATTTTATTAAATGTTTAAAAAGTTACTATTTCATAGAGAATTGATGTAAGCTACAGAAATCCAATTTTACTGATAGTATAACAATTATTTTGCTATTTTTAATAATTTCATTAATAATATTGAAAATGATTTCATGAAAATTACAAAATTTTTGTTTGGATACTGCTTGAGCAACCAACATCTGTAGAGTTCCAATTTAACATATTGTTTGAAAATATTAAAATGTTAAATTCATTATAAAACTTAGAGAATAGGATGTATTAGATCTTGTATATATAATACTTTGCTGATTTTATATTCTAACTCAGATAAATATAAATAGATTTGCAAATTTCTATAAATCTAATGTCTTTATCTCTATCCTACATTATTTTAATATAAAACTCATTACTCTTCGTCATCGTGGCGTGCGAGAGCTAAATCAATTTGTCCAAGAAGTTCATCAATTTGTCCGCTCTTAGATATGTATGTATCAAGAGATTTGATGGCGTCATTGATGATTGTGCTTTGTCTAAGCTTTTGCGCAATTGGAGGCAAAACAGTCATAATCTCTTTAGACATTGCCGGGCGTTCAATGATTGCTTCAACCACATTGATCACATTTCCTGATGTTGGGACTTCGAGAGGTGTCTCAAGTCCTTTAAGCATCTCAGCACGCATATCGAATAATTGATCATCGAATGAAAGGACGCATTTATGCCATTTTCCTTCATTATTTCTTGTCCATAGCATGCCCATATCCCAGCAAATGCCAGTTACGCCATTTTCTTGAATTGAATATTCACCTTCGTTGTCACCAATTCTAAGTAGGCCTGAGTTGTTAAGATGAGCATAGAAATGGCGTCTGGATGGGCATTGAAGCAAAGCAACAGTATCTGTGGCCCATGGTCTAAATGTTGACTGAAAATGCTTTCTAAAGACTCTTGTCGTCGTCTTTGTGGTAATACCGAACTCTGTTTGACGATTAACGTTGATTAAGTGTGTAATATAGAAATCACGGTATTTACTTTTATGCCATTCTTTTTCACCTGATTTCTTAACGTAGATTAATGTTGAATCAGCTACTGCTTTTAGCTGCGATGTGAATATGCAAAAACGAACTTGTTTCTGGATATCAGAATATTCTTCTAAGACATTTCCTTTGAAATCCAGCAGAACTGGTCTGTACTCTCCAGAAATAATCGCAAGGATTTGGTGACGGAAGATGGATGCGCTGAAGAATTCCTTTTTATAATTAACAACTGTTGGATTATTAAGTGTTTCGAGTGTTACTGTAATAGCATTTCCATCTGTTGTGAAAATTCTGATGACTCCTTTCTCATCAAGTGAAAAAGCAAGGACTTTGTCTTTAATATCGATTGATAATTTTAATGGTTTGCTATTTTTAGCGGAATCTAAGTATAACATCTTTCCATCGAGATGTAAAAACGCGTTACTTCCAACTTTGGCGCTGATTTTCAGGCTTGTAGGAACATATTTCTTTTGCTCAGAATCTTGAGTTGTTTGTGACTCAACTTTCTCTTCAGGTGCAGGCTGTTCTTCTACTGGTTGCTCCTCTACTTTCTCTTCTGGAGCTGGCGCTTCTTGAACTTCTTCAGAGCGTCGATGCCTACGTCGAGGAGGGCACATTTTAATTAATTTACTTGTCAAATGTTTTAAAATTTTTGACAAATAAATTTTACGAGTCAGATTATATTATAATATCTTTCTCGCATTAATGCAGAACCTCTGCACCACGCTTTGAGGGGGAAAGGACTGCTGTTTAAAAGAGCAGAATTGATTAATGACAATAATTATATTGTCATGAAATTAAAACAGTACTTAGCTGATGAATTAATTCATTAATGACAATATAATTATTGATCAGGATCATGTAATTTTGTCATTAATAATTATTTTGTTAAAGTGTAGAATCAATTCTGGATAAAAAAAGTATCCGATAATATATTATTTGCGTAAATAGTTGAGTATTTTATGAATTAAAAACAATTAAATATTTAAACAAAGTTGTTGAAGCCCGGTGGATCAATTGCAGTAACTGCAACTCCATATTTTTGAAATTCGCGATTTGCTTCCATGAATTTAACAGAAATGTAATGTAAGTTTTCGGCAGTCTCGAAATCTTCGTTTTGTTTGTTTGCAAACATCTGATTTAAGAATTTATCGAATAATTCGTTTAATTCTGAAGCTTTGATCGTGCTTGCGAACTTAATTGGATCAAAAACGTAAAATGTAAGTCTTACTCTTAAGTTATCGAATTCGTAGACGTGAGAAACTAATCCTGTTAAAATTAATAATTCTGTCGAGTGAGACCACGTGAAATAAGTCCAGCCTGCCTTCTGGATGAACAGCGTTTCTGTGTTTGGATATCTCCAAATAACAACAGCTTGTCTTGGAATATTTCCTAAAAACAAAGCGGAAGGATATTTAAACGAATAAACCAATGATGCCCCGGTACTTATCAAAGCCCTTGCCTCGCGCAATGTGCCAACCTTCATCTCAGCAAGATCTTTTAATTGAATTGGCTCCATTTGCAAAAAAAAAAATGTCAATTTTACAAAAAAAAAATCATTTTTCTCGCCGCTTATGAATGGATCTAAATCAAAAAAGTTTGATTGACAGACAGTGAAGAAACTACTGCATCAGCTAATCAACCACTCTTCATCTTCTTATTGCATTTAAATCAAAATCGGATAAATACAATTCAATTTACCCTTCAGACAGTATATCTTATAGACTTTAATTTTGACTAAAATTAAGATCATCATTACAAATCCTGTAGTAATACAAAATGTATAAAAATAATTATTAACATTTCTTGTTGTGAGAATTCTTCGTTTTAGCTAAAAATCTGCATGAAATTTTAATGATTTTTATCGAAAAATCAGAGTGATTAAAACATTTTATTGAAAAATAAAATTATTTTATTTCTATTTGTTGTACTAATGATTTAACTATTAGAAGCGTTTATATGAGCATTTCATGATAAAATATTTGAATTATAGCAAAAATATAAATTCAAAATTTATAAAATGAACTAATTAACATAACAACTTAAATATAGTATAGGTAGAATGTTTTGTAAATAATGATATGACTAAAATGTCTTAAAAATGTTTCTGTTTATGATATTTAAAAAATGAAAAAATATAGATTGTCACTTTTATTTATACGTTAGTACAATGTCGTCTACTGAATATACAGAGTCAACATACTCTACAACAGCTGATGACACAGAAGCCGAATCTACAGAGCAGACAACGAGCGAGGAGCAGGGAGTAATGCCTGTTTCAAACGAAGACGAAACTGAAAAAGATACAACAGAAACATCTGAAAGCAAAGAAGGCGAGGAGGGTGCTGCTGCTCCAGCCGAGGAAAAGGCACCAGAGCCGGAACCAGAACCAGAGCCAGATCCACTCGAAGGCGTCGAATATATGAAAGATGAAGAAGCTAAAGAGTTAACACTCAATGCTTACGGAGATCCAGCTTACTGGGAAGCACGCTATGTTGCTGAACCAGAACCATTCGAATGGTATCAAGATCCAGAAGCACTTTCTTCTTTACTCAAAGAATACTGCGAGGGCAGCGAAGGTCTTAAGGCATTAGTTGTTGGAAATGGTATGTCTGAATTACCTGTAGTTGTAGCAAACGCTGGTGCTGAAGCAGTTGTAGCAATCGATATTTCTAAAACAGCAATTAAAAAATCGCGTAAACTTCATAAAGAAAACGAGAATATTACATACAAAGTCATGGATGTTTGCGAATTGAAGTTCGAAGAAGGCGAATACAAAGTTGTTGTTGATAAAGCTTGCTTTGATGCCGTACTTTTCGGTTCTGATAACGATGCAAAACAGATGGTAGCAGAAATTGCCCGTGTTCTAGCAAAGAAGGGCGTATATATTGTTATATCTTGCCATGCGCCACAGGATGTTCAGCACTTCTTCGATAATCCAGCTGAGCTCCTCCTCAAGCTTGAGAAAACTGTAGAACTTCAGAAGCAGCTGCCGTCTGAATTCCCTCATTACGTATATGTATTAAGAAAAGTAGGAAAGGTGCTGAATTAAAACTCATTAAATGCTATGATTTAATGGAAACTTGCAAATAAATTATTATTTATCCTTTTTTAAATATTTTATATTTTATCACAAATCATCAAAAACAAAGCTTCAACAATCATGAATAATAACACATTCCAATAAACATGTAATTTTACATATATTCAAAGACTAATTTTGATATTTTGTATATTTTCAACAAATTATCAAAAACAAAGCTTCATCAATTACAGATAATCACATAATACATGAATTATAAAGTTTTACCAGTGTTTTAATACTAATATTGCAATATTTCATTATAAATTTCAATTTAATAAAACTAAAGCCTCAGTAATTATAGATAATTTCATATTTCTAGAACTATGCGGTTTGGAGTATATTCTGAGACTAGTTTTGCTTTTTACGTTTTTTTTTTTTTTTTTTTTTTTTTTTTTTTTTT